>JAEBUN010000054.1:0-234935 GCA_023014365.1 Lepiota brunneoincarnata
ACTACAGTGTGTTTGATCAGTGTTTAGAAACGCTGAATGATACCTTCAACTCACAGAATATTGTATGAAGCAATGACTCGCAGCCTTGAAAGCCGCTCTTATAATCACCTGTGATGTTCCTGAGTGTTTGATGAAATTTGCAACATTTATATGCAACTCACGATAATGAAGCAACGTCAAATCTATGATTGGCAGGTATCGGTTCAAAAGAAATAACACCATAGGGACCGACCAATCCTGTTTCCAGATGAGAGAAATCTCCATGTGGAGAGTGAGAAAGTATTCGAAGATCTGCTAGAATGATGAGAGATACTTGTAAGAGAAAAAAAAGCAACACTGAAACCTACGATAGCGCTAGTGCAGACCCTGCAATAATAAGGCATTAGTCAAGGCGGGGGATCATCTGGTACACAACGGAGCGTGAATATAGAAGTACCGTCGAGAAGCTGTGGTAAAGAGTTTGTGTTTCGGGACGGATCATCTTGGGAGGTCTGGGAAAATCACTTGCCTTCCCCCATTGCCATTGGAGATGGACAGAACGGTAGAAACCTTCGATGCTGGTGTCCATACTGTCCGAGAAGCAGGGCGGTGCGGCAGGAACTCGCGCCTTATATATGTTCTGCGCGCTGCTTCGTGGACATCTCCGGGGTTGTCCAGGTCCAGCCATAGATGACCCGTCCCACAGCCCACAACAATGATGGTCAGCAGTATACGGAAAGTGAGAAGGGATGTGGACTACATTAAGATGGGGAAGCAGTCAGCTGGCGACAAGAATTTGATCGCTGGGCCGTCCTCGACTACTATTGAAATGGAAATCCATCTGTCAATCAAACAGAAGAGGTAGCACCAACTTATGATGCAACAGCTACTTCCAGCTTCCACTTTGGCCACCGGAGGCTTCCGAAACAAGCAAGCACTACCCTGGTGGTACCTATGAGCATATTAGAGGAGAGACTAGTTTAAACGCAGAATACAAAAATATTAAATAAATTAATAATAATAATAAGATGCACATGACCTTCCTCCCGAAAACTCTTTTCCGACATCGACTCCTGGCTGGGAAAGTCCTCTCGGTGACTGAATAGGACTTCTAACGACTGATTCTTGAGCCCTGGCAGGTCACGAAGGCATTTGCAGGGGTGGTCGCTTTGCTTGGTTGACATGGCCGCATTAGGTCATGTATTAGCACTGAAAATGTTTATTTTTTCCTAGCTCATTTTGTATATGTTCAATATCATTTTTTTGACTGGAAAAATACGTAGTTCAGTCAGATACATCGATTGCACACTTTTGGGAAATTTAAGCATCAGATTCTGTGGGGTGGCCAAAACTTTTGGGGTCATCGCAACATAAATGAACCTCTAAATGAAATTTGTCTCATACAACTTGACTCAAAAATATTATAGGATGTTGTTGACACTGAGTTCAACCCAGTTATACCAATGCATATAAACCAATCTTTGTTTTGTAATGTTTAGTTGTCCACAACTGTACCTACTCCCCAAAAATGGGATCACCCCACTCACTCCAAGTGGTTTTAAAGCCTTCAACTGTAAGGATGGTCACACAGCTGCATAACTGTTACACCAAAAGAAATTAGGTGTTCTGTTACCAAGCTGTATATATGTACAGTAGAGGGACTGTACATAGTACGCCTAGGCTTACACTTTTCCATGCCTTAGAACAAGACTCACTCATACATGGCCCTCATCCTGGGCATCCAGTTTAACGTGACAGTTCAGTAGTGGCAGTGACAGTGAACAGTAATGGGGTGTGGTGTGAGTGTGATATTGGTTGTGACACACTCGAGACTTCAGAATGTGAAAATCATAGGTATAAGTATTGCAATTCCAAAATCTGTCTACTACAAATCAGATCTCTGTAAGGGGACACTCCAGACACCTCAGCAACACCTCCATTAACCCTATCAACACCCCTGTGCCCTCCAATGCATTATATATCCCTCCCTTCAAACACTCATACTGCAAACACAGCCAGAATACTCCATACACTCCCTCACTGTCCAGATAAAACCCTCCCTCATTCCCTCTCATTCCTACAGACTCCAGACTATCATATTCACATCCCACATTTGTTTCAACCACACCAGGCCTTGCGCAATCTAGAGACACCACAGCTAAGCCTGGTTCAATTTATATTGGTTATATAAGTTAGGTATATACATAGTTTTCACCTGCAGGGGTTTCCTCATCCTATTCTCTTAGGATTTCCCTGCAGTTGTTTTGGCTCCCCCTGAGCTGTCAAGGCCTCCCAGGTCACCCTAACAATCTCTGACTTATATACTAGACAACTGGTTATATAAGAAAAAACATAAGAAAACAAACATAAAGACTGTGAGTTATGTGAGAAGAACAAGGGACTAGGTCACAAGAATGCTACATACACCCTCCAGGTACTCCTCAGAGTGTTTTTCAGGTAAAGGGGAAAGGAACAGCAAAAAGTTAGGTCTTGATTACTCATGGAAATTATGAGAGAGAAGTTGAAATTCCTCCTAGCCTTGGGTAACCCCATCTGTGACTTTGTTAGCTGCAGGATTTGATTTGTCTAAGTCCATTCTTCCATTGTTATTGTTGAAGAAGTTAAGGTCAAGATCATTTTTGAGATAGGTGGTGAGTTGACTGGAGTAAGGAGTGGATGGGGTAGTGGAAATACTGGTGTTGGAGGGGTCTGTGGCTTGAGGCAATATATTAGGTACACTCTGATGCAGGATGAGTGTTAAAGGAGAGATAGTAGTAGTAGGAGTGATGATGGACATATCATTTGCAAAGGGGTCATTGCCATGGCTATTGTGAGCATTAGGCTGTGTTGACTTTTTGTGGTGATAAGGGTAGAGGCATATGTTGTTAGACTGCCCATTGTGAGCTTTGCATGTGGATCCACCAGTGCTGATTTGACAATTGGACAGAGATGATGCATTCCATACTGTGTTCTGCAATAAGGTGCATGTCACATTCATAACTTGGTCTTGAGATATTATGCTGTTTTTGTTAGCCAGTCTAGCTCCTTGTAAGAAAGGATTGTTGACAGGAGGCACAGCAAGTACAAAGGGAGAAAGGTCAAGAATTTCAAAGGGGATGCATTTCAAGCCTGGTGGAATGGTCCAGTTGTTGGAACCATTGTCCTTGTAGCATAGCTTGTATTCTCCTTCATGTTTATTGAACATTTTGACAAATTCATGATAACCTATGGGAGTGCCCCATGGTTTGAGTGATCTTGAACAAATAGATATGTCATGGAGGATGTAGAGTCAGAATAATGCAGGAGAAAATGGATGCATAGAGCTATTGGACTTGTCCTTGATAGTCCAGATGGCCAGTTTCTGGTACTGAATGAGCAGGAATTGTTTGAGTGTGTTGGTTAAGCCAGGAGGTGGAGTCTATTTGAGGTGATGCATGGAATGAAGTGTGAGGTGAAAAAGGGAGCAGGTGAATGGATTGGATTGTGATAAGTGTGGAGGTGGGTGGCCAAGTTCAGAAGAGCTGGAGCATGAGGGTTCTTATATGTAGAACTTGCACTTGTCATATTCAATTTGAAACTGGAGGAAGCCTAAAAGAATTTGCTCATTAGTTTTGTTAGGTTGTCTATGGCTGGTGCTTAGCTGATCAATTTTTTCCAATCCTAGGGCCTTGAGGTAATATTCCAGGATAATGAGGTGTTCAACCTTTTCATAAGGTAGCCATGTAACATCACCCAATTTCCACTTGATTTCAAATAGAGCTTGTCTTTTGGCACCTGAGTGAGAGCAGATTTCTTCAACAGTCCATTGCAATCCATCTCACCTATGTCCCATATCTGATAATCCATTCTTCCTGGGAACAGATGGTCATCATTTGGAATGTGAATTTGCAGTAGCAAGGCATGGAATATGTCATGTATGCCCTGTTTTTTGAGGTTACTTGAGAGATCAACCTTGTAGGAGTTGTTTCCAAAGCTTTGTATGATTGGAAAGGGACTGACAAATTTCAGAACAAATTTTCGAGCCAAGCTCCTCAGGAAAGAGATGTTTTTGGTTGATATGTAGATGAGATTGTCCACCTGAAATGGAGAGGGTATCCTTTTCCAGTTTGCCATTTTGATTTCTTTGACTCTGTGGGCAAGTATGCTGTCATGAGCTTACATGATTGCATTTTTTAGGTTTAGTGCAAACATTTGTACTCCTGGGAACTTGGTTTTGAGGGGGGAATTCCAAATGAGTGATCTTGGCATTTGGCTATAGTTGAGGAAGAATGGAGCAAAATCAGTGACTTCTGAGCAGACTGAGTTGATCATGAACTTGATGGCAGGTAGTTTTGAGACCCAATTTAGTTGGTTGGGTGATATGCAGTATCTGTAAGGGGAACTTCAGGTCACTGCTCACAACCTTAAATTTGGAAATCTGATTCCCTGCCTCTCTATGTTTGGAAACCCAATCCCCAGCTTCCCTATGCTCGGAAATCTGATTCCCTGCCTCTCTGCATTTGGAAATCTCATCCCCAGCCCCCTTCAGCCTGGAATTTGGTCCCCCAGCACTCCAGTGCTCGGAGTTCCTTCCTACACCCCTCCAATGCAGATGCAAACCCTTACTGGTGCATGTGACCCTGTCCTGAGCCCATTCCTGACCATACCCACTTTAGACATCCCTGACACCTTATGGCTATATATGTAGAGTAGATTACTTAACTTGGACTTATGGCAAGTAGTATAAGTAGTGTAGGTGAGCTCAGAGAAACCTTACTCAATTCTCTAAGGTTTCCCCCTGCTCAGTTGATATGACGCAACAACCAGGTTGCCCTTACAGAAGAATTGAGTCTATTCTCAGAGGACTGGCAGTTGACAACACTTGGACAAGCTACACCACTTCTCCCATGCCAGCTACACCCTTCCTCTACCTCCTGGCACCTTCTCCAAAATGTCCTAAGAGCAGCAGCAGCAACCACTGACTCAAATGACCATTGAGGAGGCTACAGGCTCACTACTCACAGATATGGCAGCTGTACAAGCCCAACAAGCTGAAGCCAAACAGAACATGATGGACATAGTGAATGGCATATGTGACATCCTCCAAAACCTCATGGACTCAGTAGGACACCAGCACCCTAACACTTCCCCCCCTATCTCAGCCACACCCCTCAACTGAGGAGAGTACGAAACCTGAGCTGTGATTCACAACCCCCCTCCTCCCACTCTCCACTCCTGTCCACCATCACCTCCACCACGCACCTCTACCAAAGCCAAGGTGGCAACCCCACCCAAATTTGACAGAGAACGTGCTAAGGATCATGCATTTTTGAATGCATGCCAGCTCTACATCAGGCTCTCGGTGGATCAATTCTGTTCTGATGAACAGAAAATACTGTGGACCCTTTTGTACATGAAGTCGGGATGCATGGCACAATGGGCTGATGAGCTATTCTGCTTGGAAGTGAGTATTGGTGGATTTCCATTTATGGACTGGTAGGACTTCACTGAACAGTTCAAGAGTTGGTTTTCCCCTGTCAATGCCAAAGCTGACACCCTGAATACATTGGAGTCCCCTTCGTACCACCAGTAAGAATGCACAGTCAAGGACTACCTAGACACCTTCAAGGTTCTCATCTCTGAGTCTGGGTACTGATGAAAAGGTGGAAATGTTTGTGGATTTTAATATAGATAAAGGGCTTGTTCTTACTAAGCTTAGTCGAAATTTGATAAGCTTAAGTGAATACAAGTAGTATGAGATAGATAATGAACAGTTTTGTCTTTTAGGGTGTTCTGGGGGTGTGTTCTGATAGCAAAATTCAAGAGAATAGTGTTTTTAGAGGTTAATGAACAGCCATTGAAGTTATCTTAGCCATATGGTGCAACAGTGAAAGGAAAATCCCTGTCAATTCAAAGCATGGGGTCTCTAGTGTTATGTTGGTTAGGCATCTGCAAGGCTCAATGTGATTAACGACAAGTTAACCATTGAGTAGTGTGAGCAAGTCTAAGGCAATGCCAAAGAGCAGGAACAAATACAGTGTATAATAAGACAAAGCTAGGGATAACAAGTGATACCTAAGTCTATATATACTACTGAGACGACTGGCATGTGATAAAAGAAAGAAACACATGCGAATGAGCAGGAATCACAAGCCAAAGGAATCCTAACTATAGACAGGCAGTGACATGTGATGGTTAAATATAGATGGGTGTTGACAATGGGCAGTGGCATGTGATAAGTAAAAATAGAGGGGCAGGCACGTAAAAGGGAAAATGGTAACATGTCATATCCATGCCAACTATAAGTCTAATCACTTAAACTTCGGCTTCTCGACTCCACGTGTGTTCCACACAACAACCCTCTGCCCTCCGACTCGGCCCCGACTCACTCCGACCGCAACCCACTGCCCCGATCATGCGACCACCTCCACACGTGCCGTGGTCACCTGAACCTCGCTGTCTCTATTTCCCCGTCTCCATTTTCCGTCCGTAGTCAAGATACGTTACCAGTCTCCATACCCGTACCGGTCTCCATTTCGTTTGTAATCCGTTTGTAACCATATGGGTCTCCGCTTCACTCCGCACGTAGTCAGTACGAGTCATAGTTCGTAAGGCCAGTAGTATATATACCGTAGGTACTTGGCTTGTACTCCTCAGTCTGATAATCGAATCGAGCAGCGGACCAGCTCCCTGTTCCATATCCTCTCCTCTCTTCTGCCTTGCTCCGCTTCGGCTCCGACTTCCTGAAATACGGACTAGGACAGTAGGAGGGCACAGCACATAAGCTGAGGCCGCAAGTCCAACCCCCCGCCCGACGTACTCCGCCTCGGTCCCGAAGTCTACGTACTGACTTCGCCCTGTCCCCCGGTTACCTTATACCAAGGATACCACCCCGACCCTCCGCTTCGGTCCCGACCCGCACCGGCTCTAACAGTATTATCAGACTCAAACTCCTCCTGTCCACCACACTCTGAATTTTTCTAACCATGGTCTCTCGAACAGTTACCCGTACTCGCACTCTGGTAACTCCAGCCGCTCGCCGTAGCAAATGCATCACTTGACAACCTCCTTCCGAGGAACTGCAACCCGACTCCCCGAGGGCTTCTCGCTCTCACCAACAATCGATTGCACCCTCGACCCCAGACCGTTTCTCTGAAGATATACAACCTTCAGTATTCCGGACTCCCGACGGCCCCGACGACGGCCCCGACCCCAATCCTGATCCCAGCGACCCTGGTGATCCCGACGACTACCCTGACAATGGGGACGGGCCCCCGGGCGACGACGAACCATCAGACAACGGCGACAACAACAACAACATCCCACCTGGCAACACCCGAGACGACCATGATAGACTCATACTCCGAGTTTTCCAACGCATAGCCGACCAAATGGACGGCCGTGGGAACTCTCAAGCCCCACAGCCTCCTCGATCTCCCCGTACCAAAGCTCGCGAACCTGACATCTTTACAGGTTCCGACCCCGCCAAACTCAAACCCTTCCTCTTCCAATGTCGGCTCTATTTCCGTACTAACCCGGCCCAGTTCGCTATCCCCGCCACCAAGGTCAACTTCGCGTTGACATACCTCACAGGCGTGGCACAGCAACACTTCGAAATCGGCCTCGACGAGGCCGACAACCACGGAATAATACACGACTGGATCGAGGACTGGGACCAGTTCACCCTGGAACTGCAGACCAATTTCGGTCCCGCGGATCCGACCGGAGAAGCTGCTGAGCAGCTCGACTCCCTCCGAATGCGCTACGACGAGAAGATCGCCGTCTACAACGTCGATTTCCTCCGTCTAGCTGGCCAACTCCGCTGGGGTGACGAAGTATTCTGTCACCGCTACTACAAAGGCCTCCCCGACCGCATCCAGGACATTCTGTCCAATCGGCCCGACGGCAAGCCCGACACCTTCATCGAAATGCGAGCAGCAGCGATGAAGATCGATGCTCGCTACTGGGAACGCCAACGTGAGAAGGCCCGCGCCAAAGCCGCTTCGGACCCGACCGCCTCTAGGAAACCTGGAGGCAACCCATCCCCTTCCACCGCGACAAACCATCAACCTGCCGCCAAGCCTGCCAACAATAATAACAGAGGCAGCACGCCCAACACCAGCCTCAAGGGCAATCCGCCCAACCCGTCCGCCGGTCAGAAATCGGCCCCGCCCAAATCCGACCTTACTAGTAAACTTGGTAAGGACGGTAAATTAACCCCCGAAGAACGTCAACGACGTTTCGACAATAACCTCTGCCTTGTCTGCGCAGATCCCAATCACAGGGCTGCTAACTGCGACAAGAAAAAATTCCCTGATGCCAAGGCTAAAGGCCGACAGGCTCAGCTCCCCGAGACAGACGCGCCGGCTCTCCCGAGCTCGGAAAAATAGTCGGCGGTCCTCAGGCCTCTGCACAGACTGAGGATCGCATTGAACTCTGCTGTGCTCCAGAGAGTTTCCATCTCAATGCGTCCGCTCTTTCCGACCCGAACTCCTTTCATATCACATTAACTTCTCCTTTAATTACTTCTGTATCTTCTGTCTCCGCTTCCGTACTCTCCGCTTCGGACCCGATTTCTACAACGGACAATGTAGTTAGTTCTGATTTCTCTTCTCTTTCTCCTTTCAAAGCCCTTGTTGATAGTGGTTCTACTCACTGTTTTGTGGACTCATCTTTTGTTCGTTCTCATAGTATTCCAACCTCGTCCATTCCAGCTATTGAACTTCGGTTATTTGATGGGACCTCAAATGCCTACATTACGGAGCTTGCGCAACTGCCTGTATCTTTCCCCTCCGGTGAATCTATCATTTTGGACACTTATGTCACCCGGCTCGACTCTTCCTGTTCTGTGGTCTTAGGACACAACTGGCTCACCCGCTACAATCCGTTGATTGACTGGGCTTTGGGCAGTATTACTTTCCGGCCATCCCTACTCGAGAATCCTGCTTCCGTCTCTACCTGCGTCGCACCCGCATCGGCTCCGCCTATGGCCGCCCCTGACTCTCCTGACCTAGGTTCACCACCCCTGTCCGGGACCTCATCCCAATCTGTCCCCCTTGCGAAACCGCACATCTCCTTGATAAACGCTCCTGCCTTTATCCGCGCTGCCAAGCTCCCTGGCTCCCAACAATTCCGAATCAATCCTTCCGCCGCCTCCGCATCGGCCGCGTCCTCTTCTGTCTCCGAGGAACCGCCTGACCTCTCGTCCATCCCCGAGGAATACCACGAGTTCGCTGACGTTTTCAGTAAATCGCGTGCTGACACACTTGCTCCACACCGCCCTTACGACCTCCAGATTAACCTAGAGGATGGCGGTCAGCCTCCGGTCGGTACCATTTACTCCCTTTCACAATCGGAGCTTGGAGCTCTACGTGATTTTATTGACGAACATTTATCTATTGGTTTCATCCGCCCCTCCACTTCCCCTCATGGAGCCCCGGTCCTCTTCGTCAAGAAAAAGGACGGCTCCCTCCGCTTATGCGTTGATTTTAGAGGTCTCAACCGTATTACCAAGAAGGACCGCTATCCCCTTCCGCTCATCTCCGACCTCTTAGACTCCCCTCGCAAAGCTCGCGTATATACCAAGATCGACCTCCGCCACGCCTACCATCTTGTCCGCGTTGCTGACGGCGACGAATGGAAGACCGCCTTTCGGACCCGCTACGGCTCCTTCGAATGGATGGTTATGCCTTTCGGCCTCACCAATGCCCCCGCCACCTTCCAGCGGTTCATGAACGATATATTCAAGGACATGCTCGACGTCTGCGTTACTATCTACCTTGACGACATTCTGATATACTCCGACAACCATAGTATCCATCGTGACCAAGTCAAGGAGGTCCTCAAGCGGCTCCGCCAACACGGTCTATACGCCCGCCCTGACAAATGCCAGTTCCACTCTGACACAGTGGAATATCTTGGCTACATTCTCTCCCCCGACGGCCTCCGAATGGACCAATCTAAGGTCAAGACCATCCAGGAGTGGCCTGAGCCTAAGAAAGTCAAGGACATCCAGTCCTTCCTAGGCTTCGCCAATTTCTACCGTCGCTTCATTCACGGATACTCCGACATCGTCGTTCCGCTCACTCGCCTCACCCGCAAAGACGTGAAGTGGAATTTTACTGATGATTGTCGCGAGGCCTTTAACTCCCTGAAGGAAGCATTTATCTCCGCCCCCGTCCTCACTCCTTGGGTCCCCGACGCTCAGATCATTGTCGAGACCGACGCCTCCGACTACGCCCTTGCGGCAATCCTCTCTATCGTCACCGACGATGGGGAGGTCCATCCCGTTGCATTCCATTCCCGCACCTTTAACGCGGCCGAACTCAACTATGACACTCACGACAAGGAACTCCTGGCGATATTCGAAGCCTTTCGCATCTGGCGGCACTATCTCGAAGGTGCCCCCCTTGCTATTGATGTGGTCACTGACCACAAGAACCTCGAATACTTCTGCACCACCAAGATCCTGACTCGCCGCCAAGCTCGTTGGTCCGAGTTCCTATCCCAATTCCACCTCGTCATCCGTTTACGACCCGGCCGCCTCGGCACCAAGCCTGACGCCCTAACTAGACGATGGGACGTCTACCCTAAAGGGGGGAATAGCGACTATGCATCAGTCAACCCGCACAACTTCCGGCCTGTGTTCACTCACGAACAGCTCGCGGCCTCCGTCCGTGCCACCACTCTTTACGCCCCTTCCCTTCGCGCAGCTGTAGTCATGGACCTCGATCAGCTACACCGCGATATTCTCGCCGCCCTACCAGCGGATCCGACCGCTTCCGCCCATCTTGCCAGCCCAGAAGGCCGTTGGTCAGTTAATGATAAAGGTTTCCTCCTCTTAGACGACAGAATCTACGTCCCTGACGCCGACAATCTCCGACTTCGGGTCCTCCAGTACAAGCATGATCACGTCCTAGCCGGCCACTTCGGTCAGAATAAAACGCTGGAACTCATCCGGCGCGAATACACCTGGCCTAGCGTCCGCACCTTCGTCAAGGATTTCTGTAAGTCTTGCGTCACCTGTATGAGGTCTAAACCCCAGCGCCATCGCCCCTACGGTCTCCTTAAGCAACTCCCCATCCCCGAACGCCCTTGGAATTCAATCTCCATGGACTTCATCGAAAAACTTCCCGCCTCCTCCGGCTATGACGCCATCCTGGTAATCGTTGACAGACTCACCAAACAATCCCTCTTCATTCCGACTTATGATACCGTCACTTCCTCCGACCTCGCCCGCCTATTCGTCCTCCACGTCTTCTCTAAGCACGGCGTGCCCGAACATGTTACCTCCGACCGCGGCTCCGAATTCGTCTCCCACTTCTTCCGCTCATTGGGACAAGCCCTCGATATGAAGTTACATTTCACTTCGGGCTACCATCCAGAAGGCGACGGACAGACGGAACGCACCAACCAGACCCTCGAACAATATCTTCGGGTCTACTGTAACTACCAACAGGACAATTGGTCCGAATTACTACCACTAGCCGAGTTCGCTTACAACAACGCTCCTAGTGCCACCACCGGTATCTCCCCGTTCTTCGCTAATAAAGGATACCATCCGAACATCACAGTTCATCCTGAACGCGATCTCGCCTCCGCTCGGGCCCGCCATTTTGCTGTTGACCTCGACGACCTACACACCACCTTGAAGTCTGAAATAGCGCTAGCCCAGCAACGCTACCAGACCTCCGCCGACGCCCGCCGACTCCCCGCCCCGGACTTCAAGGTTGGACAAAAGGTATTCGTAAAAGCCCAATTCTTCCGCACCACCCGTCCTTCCAAAAAACTCTCCGAAAAGTTCCTTGGGCCTTATGAGATCATTGCACAAGCAGGTACCCATTCCTTTACACTCCGACTTCCTGACTCCATGCGTGGAGTGCACCCCGTCTTCCATGTTTCCATGCTCGAACCGGCTACGCCTAACACCATACCCGCCCGATCGGACCCGCCACCCGCGCCAGTTTCTATTGACGGTGAACCAGAATACGAGATTGCCCGTATCGTCGACTCAAAGATCGATCGGCGCCGCGCATGCAAGCTCCTCTATAAAGTCATCTGGTTAGGTTATGAAGACACCGAAGAAGAGTCTTCGTGGTTACCGGCTACCGAGCTTGAACATGCCATAGATTTAGTAGAGGCCTTCCATTCCTCTTACCCCGCTAAGCCTGGCCCCCTCCATTTACTCTGAGTTTTCCACTGATCACCCACCACACCAAGAAACAAAAAAAAAAAATTTATTGGACAAGTACAACTACCTGTCCGTATCGTTCCCAGAGGTGCGGGGCGGCGCCGCCGCATCCTCCATCATACCTCGCACCTCCTCTTCCGAAACGCCTCCGATGCTCTCCGACTCCTCCGACTCCTCCGTCTCCTCCGTCTCCGTAATACCCCTACTCGACCAGTTACCATCCAGTAACTGCGCCTTGCGCTCCGCCGCGGTTGGTTGTCGAGACGATTGGCTGCTCATGGTGGTAGGAGGTCAAGTTGTGTATTTCCGGACCGAACCAGTTCGCCGGTTTTTATACTTGGGCGGATGTCTTCCGATGGACCCGGTCTGGACCGCCTAGGGCCTCGAGGCTCGGCCCTAAAGGGGGGGCACTGTCATATCCATGCCAACTATAAGTCTAATCACTTAAACTTCGGCTTCTCGACTCCACGTGTGTTCCACACAACAACCCTCTGCCCTCCGACTCGGCCCCGACTCACTCCGACCGCAACCCACTGCCCCGATCACGCGACCACCTCCACACGTGCTGTGGTCACCTGAACCTCGCTGTCTCTATTTCCCCGTCTCCATTTTCCGTCCGTAGTCAAGATACGTTACCAGTCTCCATACCCGTACCGGTCTCCATTTCGTTTGTAATCCGTTTGTAACCATATGGGTCTCCGCTTCACTCCGCACGTAGTCAGTACGAGTCATAGTTCGTAAGGCCAGTAGTATATATACCGTAGGTACTTGGCTTGTACTCCTCAGTCTGATAATCGAATCGAGCAGCGGACCAGCTCCCTGTTCCATATCCTCTCCTCTCTTCTGCCTTGCTCCGCTTCGGCTCCGACTTCCTGAAATACGGACTAGGACAGTAGGAGGGCACAGCACATAAGCTGAGGCCGCAAGTCCAACCCCCCGCCCGACGTACTCCGCCTCGGTCCCGAAGTCTACGTACTGACTTCGCCCTGTCCCCCGGTTACCTTATACCAAGGATACCACCCCGACCCTCCGCTTCGGTCCCGACCCGCACCGGCTCTAACATAACATTACCCCCTTCTAATCTTCAAACTCTGTTTCAAAGCCAATAAGCAGCAAGGTACGGGCATTGGGTGCAGGTCGTGGAAGTGGTCGGCTCTAGTCGTAGCTGTATCCATCATAGGTGTAGTCATAATCATTGTATTGCCCATTGCCAATGATATTGTACATTCATCCAAAGGTGTTGGGATAGCGTTGTGCCATCCTTTCGAGTGTGGCATTGTGTTGGTTCTGGTGGTAGACGGGAAAGGTTTGCATATAGTGTCCTGGTGTGGTGTGGTTGCAGTGATGACAGGTATATTGGGGGCAGCTATGTGCCCAGTGGCCAATCTGATGGCACTTGAAACAGCAATTTCTTCCAACATTGTACAAATGGGTTGTTGCGGCTTGGGGTGTGACGGTGGGGGTGGTACAATGTCGGGGAGGTCTTTGGGGTAGGGGGTGGGTCTCCTGCTGTTGACAGGCTTCCATTTGTTGAGTGAATTTGTCCACTGTTTGTCATTGAGTTCAGGGTGGTGGTGCTGAGGTGGGGGGTACGACAATAGGTGGGGTAACAGGACTTGGAGGTTGTTCAGATCAAACTCGTCAGTGGGTGGAGTGTACAGGGACTTGTCAGGATGGTCTATCGGTTGGCATAGGTTGAATCGGACTAGGGATTGTGGGCACAATCTGTATACCGGTTGTGAAGCTGCAATGCTCAGTGAAGATTTGACGGAAGGTGAGGTCAGACCATAAGCGGTTGAACATGTTTTGGTTTGCTTCTTTGACTCTTTCGACACTTTGTTCAAGGCCGCAGAGGCAGAGGAGGTTTTCATGGAGTTGGAAGAAGCCATCATGAACTTCTGTTGATACTGCTGGCATTGGTGTGATAAGAAGCAAAAAGACAAGGGTAGAGGCACTGTTGACTTCGTTAATATAGTTGCTAACAGTAGTGACAAGCGGGGGAGTGGGGACAGCGGTTGGTGTTTCAGTGATGGGTGGAATGGGGTTGGGGGGAGTGGTCTGTCGTGGTATGTAGCACAGGGGCGGTGTGTCTTCAGTGGTGTTAAGGGCACTCTTGATGAGGAATTGGTAGAGGATGGGGTTGGAGTCAGGTTGTGCGGATGAGGACCTGGTAGTCCCATCTAGTGTAGGTGGGGTAGAAATAAGAGCAGATTCAGATGGGAGCGAATGGATGGAGGAGGGCATTATGCTGTTAAATGGGGCAGTGTTATTTATTTTCGGTAGGGGTGGCGGCAAGAATGACATGGTTTCTTCGTGGCTTTAAGTGAATGAATGACAGGCATGTTTTCGTCATTTCGGTCAAGTCCTTTGAGTCATTTATACTCCATTAAGAATGCTACTGCATCTCCTTCATCATGCATTTCGGAGATGACTTTTCCATCCACAGTTTTGGGTCTGATCTCATTGGGTATCGATTTAAAGTGGGACTTGGGTTCCCAAGTATTTTTGGATTCAGGCCATCCGAGCCATTTGACTAGGTATTTGAGGTGGTTTCATCATTTTTGGTGATTTAGTATAGCTTCAATTTCATAGACTTCTTTGCCTTCAACAATCTGTGGTGGGGGTCAGACGTAGTTAGGTCCATACGTTTCGGTTTTGGTATATGGCATGAGGAGTTGGGCATGGAAAACGGGGTGGATCTTCCAGCATTTTGGGAGTTCAAGTCAATATGAAACAGGGGATAAAACATTGAGAATGCGGAATGGTCTGAGACATTTGGGGGCCATTTTATGCATGACATACAGGGTATTTAAGTTCCAGGCATCGAGCCAAACCATTTGATTCTTGTGGAATAGGGTAAACTTTGATTGGCATCAGTTTTCCATGTGTTTCATGGCGGTTTCATGTGCAGTTTTAGCATTTCGGCAGTATAAATCAATTAGTTCCATGTGGTTGTTGATGGTGGGGGATTCAGTTTCAAGGAGGATGGTGGGAAGTGCTTTTGGTTGTATTCCCATAATAATTTTGAATGGTGTTTGCTTCCATAGAGTGTGCGGTTGGCTATTGTAGGTGAATTCGAGAAGAGGGAGGGCCTGTGACCAATTTTTGGGGTGATGCAAGCAGAAAATGGAAAGATACACTTGGGTCTCCTGGTGAGAACATTCGGTTGCTCCATCTACTTTGGGGTGGTAGGCTGTGGTCATTGCGGGGGTTATTTTGAGTTGTTCTAACAGTTTCTGGAATGAATGCGTGGTGAAGCGTGGGTCACAGTTGGATATGATACATTCGGGTAGGCCATAATACAGGTAAACTTTATTAAGAATAATATTGGCGATGTTGTCGGCAGTCATGGTTTTGTTGGTAGCGGTGAGAATTACCTCCTTCGAGAGTCCATGGTCTACAATGGACAGAATCAAGTCAAATCTGGTGGAGGGAGGGAGGTCGGTGATGAGATCCATCACAATTTGAGTGAATGGGCAGTTTGAATCGGGTGCCGGGATAGGGGTAAATGCAGGCTTGGCAAGGTGTCAGTTAATTTTAAACTGTTGACAGTCAGTGCATCCCTTGATATAGTCATGTGTGAAACTGGCCATACCAGGCCAGTAGAAATCACGCTCCAATGCATGAAGAGTTGTATTGATACTGGGATGGCCTGTGGTGGGGGAATTACAATATTTCCATATGATACATTGGTGGAGTTCAAGGTCTTCCAGTGGAACAGTTCTACCATCATAGGTAACAATTAGACCTTTCAGGGTTTGAGTTACAGAATATTGGGAATCTGTTGGAACGTATGGGGCAGTTAGGAGAGCAGTGATCTGTTTGGTGGTATGCGGGTCATAGTTATTATGGCGAAGTATATTGTCATGGATTTCTTGGTCAGCAGTGTTGACAAATATAGATTCAGGCAATACCTGTTATCAGAAGCCACATCAGAAGGACAGTTATTCTTAGTTTGTATTCCCATGTCACTACAAAACCATTAGTAGTGTACATCAGAAGGACTATTCTTAAGTACATGCCTCATGTCTCTTATCTCTGACTCATAGTTACTCTGGTCCAAACTATTATAGTAGGAGTACAGCCACACTTAGATGTATATAAGGATACAGTACAATACCTTGTATCCTTATCTTAGTGTTATAGGGTTCTTGCCTCCTATACCTCTTTGCCATAACCAGCTGGACTTATAGTGCTCCGTCGTCTCCAAGTCATGCTTAGTAGGACAGGACCAAGTTTGTATAGACATCTTGTGTCAAACTCCGTGCTACTCAAGAGCAAACCCCTAACCTAGGTAATAAGAGGTGTATTGAAGGTGGTAAAGTCTCGAGAGGGCTCTGCCAGGGTTTGGTGATCATACCCCACAAAGATATCTAGTCCTGAGTAGATGCCTCATGCTGCACATTGCACCACATAGAGATATATCAGAGGGGGGCTTTGGGAGTCTCAAATCGTGATCGCGTTGAGGGGTGTCAGGTTATGCATGATCCGTATGTTGCCATCCTTCTTTGCCACAGTAAACCACTGATGCCTGTAGGAGCTGTATGATGGCTTGTACAGTGACCCACAAAACTGTTCCAATGTTTTGTACTTTTGACTTAAAGTAGTAATAGCTCAGTAAATAAAATAGCCATATTTGTGAATATATTTATAAACATAGCCAAATATGTCATATCTGACTCTGCAAAGTTGCGTCATGTAATACTTCCAAATTAGGCAATTATAAATTTTGTAATCATTTTAAGTCATTGGAACGGTTTTGTCAATGACATATTATACTAGGCTATCCTATTATTTCTAGTACTTAGAGTAGCCCCCCCTGGCTTTGAGTACAGCTGCTACTCTTCTAGGCATACTTTCAATTAACTTCTGACACTCAGAAGCTGGAATAGCATCCCACTCCTTTTCTACCCTCTGCCACAACTCCTCCATACCCTTGGGAGGAGATTCATACTCTCCCCACTTTCTCTTCACATATTCCCATAAGTGTTCAATGGGATTGAGGTCAGGTGACTGTGCTGGCCAGGTTAGGAGCCTAAAATGATTTTTTTGAAACCATTCTTTGGCCAGTGTACTCTTGTGTTTGGGTCATTATCTTGCTGAAAGATAATATCTTGGGGTTTAAGCTTGTACCACTGGAGACTCTTCTTCAAATCTTCCTCCAAAATTTGCACAAACAACTCTGCATCCATCCTTCCATCAATCCTCACTGCATAGCCTGGGCCATCCCACAGCATACAGCCCCAAACCATCACTGATCCTCCTCCATACTTCAGAGTTCCCTTGACCAATCTTTCACTAAGCCCCTTTCCCTTCTTTTTCCATCCCCACTTCCTCCCATCTGACCCCAAATGATTAATTTTGGTCTCATCAGACCATACAACCAGCTTCCAGTCCTCCACAGTCCAATGCTGGTGTGTCAGAGCAAAATCCAGCCTAGCCCTCCTATGCTTGTCAGAGAGTAAAGGCTTTTTTTGCTTGACTACAGCCTTCATTCCTGCCTGTTTGAGATGCCTTGCTACAGTCTGTAAAGAGACTGATGTCCCAATGATGGGAGCAAGAGATTTGGCTATATCTACAGCAGTTTCAGCCTTGCCAGCAGAGATAAGATGGATAGCATGCCAAATATTAGTGGTAGAGAGTTTTGAAGGACATCCTCCAAGTGATTTAGTAAGGCTGGAACAATTTTTAGAGGTTAGCCTGGATATGGTACTGCGCCCAACACCAGTAATTGCCTCAATTTTAGTATAGGAATGATGAGAATTTAGCAAAGAGAGGATGGTTTGCTTTAGAGTAGAAGATAATGGCTTCATGGTAGGTAGGGGGGTTGAGAATGATGGGACATGGCTGTCAGCACATCTATTTATATGTCAAAGACATGTGGTCACATGATCTTGTTGATTCACAATCAACAGAGTCATGTGATTGCTTGGATTAGTATTAAAAATTACTATTGACAAAACTGTTCCAATGACTTAAGATGCTTACAAAATTCATAATTGCCTCATTTAAAGGTATTACATAACGCGACTTTGCAGGGTCAGATATGACATATTTGGTTATGTTTATAAATATATTCACAAATTTAGCTATTTTATTTACTGAGCTATTACTACTTTAAGTCAAAAGTACAAAACATTGGAATGGTTTTGTGGGTCACTGTATACCCCAGTCTCAATCTTTTGTTTGATAAGCCCAATTACTTTTTCATGAAGCCCAGGGGGAATGGGTAAGGATTTCCTAGTCCATGGGATATGTTCAATGACTGGAATTTTGACAGGAGTGAAGTAGTCCTCATGAAATCGGCCTTTTTCTGTCTTGTCCTATGCTAGGCCCAACTTGTTGTTCAACAGTATCTGCGCCACCAGTTTCTTTTCCTCTGGCCACAAGAAGTCATTCAAAAATATCCCTAGCTTGTCCATCCTATCCTGCATAAGGCGTATTCCTGGCTGAAATGGAGGTGGAAGGACTGGTAACACAGGTAAGGTCAATAGGGGGTCTTCAGGTACCTTTCTGATAATTCGGTAGTCGCTAGGCATTATTGCTGGTACTGGTCGGACTTTGTTGGCAACCTTTTTGTAAGCTAGGCAGTGGGCCTCGATGTTGTAAGTGAAAGTTGATGAGAGGATTGCCTCTGTTAATGTGTTGTCTCCTCTGCAGATCCTCCATACTCTTTCGTCCTTTATTTCCCTCATCACTACCAATCCTTTCCTTGTCTTCTCCTCCACTCTCTCTCTTGTTGGCACCACCACCTTTCTTTCCTTCCCCACCAGGTCCATCACCACTACCTCAACATTACCATCCTCCTGCTCTACTTTCCCCAACCTCACTCCTCGTTGCCAGGGCCTTCCCAACAACAACTGATATGGTGCCGTTTTCACAACAAATGCATGTGCAAATATCTTTAAACCTCCTACCATGATCTCCAACCACTCGACACAACCCTCTAGGTTCTCCTTCCCACCATTCGCTGTCTGCATCACCATTCTCCTTGCCCTATTCACCTTTATCCCTAACTCATCACATAAATCCTGTCTCACCAATACAATCTCTGACCCTTTGTCCAACAGTCCCATCTCAACTGCTCTCTTTCCCTCTGTCCCTTTCACTGTCACTTCCACCTCTTGAAGTGGTGTTGTAAACTTGAGTGATATCCCAGGTACTGCTGCTACAACAGCTCCCATTGTCGGAGCTTTCTGTGTACGTGTGTTGTCAATCATGAGTTTGCAAAGGTCCCCACTGATTGATAGTAACTCCTTTATGGTGACTTTAGGGACTTCAGCTTCAAGTATGTGCTTGTAGATCCCTTGTGTTATTGATGTGCTTGAGATTTTCAACTCAAGTTTGTATGCTGGGTGTGTCTTGGCTGCTTTCTCCTTTCGTCCTTCTTCCCTAGTCTCTGCTGACTCTTCACTACTCTTCCCAGCTCCTCTCTTCTCTTGTGCTCTCGTCATCACCATCCCTTCCACTTCTGACTTCTTCTCATTTCCCAACTCCTCCAACTTGACTATTGCTCCCTACACAAATCCTTCTTCTCCAGTCTCCATCTCTTGTGCTGAAACATACGAGGTAAGTGGTATGGATAAAGGGGTTGGGGCTGGTACCAGTGGTGTTATACTTGCACTGGGGGTTGCCTGTAGTGGTCTCCCCCACTTCTGATCTATAGCTCCTTTGAACCCTCCTGGATGTTGTTCAATATGCGAGCCATCTCCATGCACGTGGTACCCTCCAGCTAGGATAAGTAATTGACCTGCTCGAACATACTCAGCTGTGATGGGGCATGCTCGAAGCCTATGTGGGGGATCTTTACACATGAGGCATGCATAGTTCTGGAGTGTCATGGGTGCCCCACGTCCTGGCTGATTTCGCATGAAGGCTGTTGTTGATGCTGTCGGTATCCATTGTGCTGGTGGTAAAATGTGTTTGGCGACAGTTGGGGCTACCAAAACTAGCTGGGCATAAGTTGCCATGTATGTTGCATCGGTTACCTCTAGCCCATGTAGTTTCCTTGTGAGTTCTTCAACCTCATCCATCACTCCTCCCCTCTTCTTTTCCTTCTCCTCTTCAACCTTTACCTTCCTTGTTCTCACCTCCTTCTTTGTTTTTCCAGCCTTTCACCTATATTGTTGTCATCCCTCTTCCTCACTGGACTCTTCATCTGTCATCTCAACAGATGACTCCTCTGACTCCTCACTACTACTCTGTTCTCATCTCTTCTTTTCCTTCCCTTGTTTCTTCAAACTCTTCCTCGTCCTTCGTTTCTATAACTCTTCTTCATCTACTGCTTCCTTCAAAAACACAAATCTCCCTGCCTTCAGTACTTTCTTGATTTTGGGGATCTGCAAATGGTCCAGATTACTGTCCTCCTTTTCAAGTCAATCCCAGATGGTGTGTCGAGTGCTGAGGGAAAGTCCTTTCCAAAAGTAGCAATCACCTTCATCCATGGTAATCTTTTTGGAGTTGATAAGATCAGACACCATAGGCCAGAGCTTATGATAATACTTGTTTAGGTCATCTTCATCCTCAATATCCTCATCTGCTGCTGCCTCAATGAACCTGAGTAAGCAATTGACTAAATATTTCCCTCCAAGGGATGTCTTTGAGTATGACTCTAAAATCTTTTTCTTTAGTATTCCGAAATCCTGTTCATACCCTTCAAGACTCTTCCAGAACTGTTTCGTCTTGGTATCTGTATACTTTACCACCATCTTCACTTTCTCTGCTTTATCCAACCCACATGCTCTCACCTGCTGTTTGAACTCCTCGAAGAACTCCTTCAACTCCTCAGGATGTTTGGGGTTAAACTCTGGTGCACGCTTGGTTCCTGGGGCTGGCATGGCCGTCATACCTCCTGGAGTTGATACTGAGGCCATTTGAGGGGTTGGTGTTACTGGCGGTGTTGAGGTGAGGAGTAAGGCCTTTCGTGCATGGCCTCATAATGTCTCTTGGTCTGACAATGATGTGGTCACTGTAGGTCCTGCTCCTGATGGTTGTTGATGCTTTGCACTCTCGGAAGACTGACTTTGCTGGGATGGAAGCTTTGACTGTGACCATGTCTGGACTCTTGGTTGGTCTGCCGTGTTGTAAGGATCATAGGGATAGAGAAGGAGTGTGGTTATGAGCTAGCCACCCCTTGCGGTGGGCTCCAAGTGTAAGGCTGCTACAAGTTCTTGGGGGTAAAAGACATCCATTCGGTAACTATGTAGCACATATTTTAAAGGTTCTATGTGTCTGTGTTTCTACAAAAATTGGGAATAAAAGGAGTGCTATGGTACGTAAATGAGAGACTGAGAGCGTAAACAAGCGAGTTTTCTATGTAAAAATGAGTGTGAAGGTGAAAGAATTATGTGTAAGATAAGAATAAATAGAGAGAGATAAAGAGTGAGCCAAATTACCACTGTACACTAGATAATCGTGATGTCCTCGCATAGCCAAGAGGGTGTCCCTACAACAAACTGTAAGCTCTCCATGCTTGAGTAGCCAATTAGTGATGGTAATGAATTGGCAGTAGTACTTGCCAAACTGATACCAATTATGCATAGGAATAGTGGCATGTGTTTTGGCAAACATCTTCAGGTTGGCCACTGAGTATTTGTGGTTGTCCTTGGCTCCAGGATATAATGCCACAATAGCCTGCTTGAAATGGTCCCAGTCATGGCCCTGAGTAGCAATGCAGGATTGCCAAACCTCATATTCTCAACTGTCTAGATAATGGAGGGTATGCTGAATCAGCTTGTGAGCTGTTAAACCACAATCATTACCCAAGATTTCAATCTCGCTGAAGAACCGTATGAGCAAGAGTGGCTGGCTATCAAATTTGGGGGCCCCACAGTCATGAGGAGGTGGCATGTGTCAGTTAGACTGAGGGGCATGATAGTGATGGTAGATATGCTGGGGCTGGACAGGTGCTGGTAGTGGAACTAGTGCTGCTGGCTGGTAGTGGGGTGGTGGCTGCTGTGGAGCCTGAGAGAGCACTTGTTGAGGAATCTGAGAGATCCGCAGCTGTGGTGGGGGCAGGGGTGCCTGCTGAGAGGCCAGAGGAGCCTGTGGTGCTAAGGGGTTACCTGCTGGGGAACTGGTTGTTGTTGATGAGGACAATCCAGAGCTTGCAGTTGTTGATGGTAGTGCTATTGAGGATGACAGTGGTGAGTCTGCTGGGTTGCCCCATTGCACAGGAATGAAGCCAGGCCTTGAGGGACCTGGCTGGACATAAGTACCATAATGGGGTGCTGGGTCATGGCTTGGGTTAGGGTTTCTTGTTGGGGTGCTGGCCCAAGTGAGCTGATCATTGTAAAAGTTTGCTCCATAATACACCATTGTCAAATCTGGTGTGTGCCAAGGTGCCATATTAAATGAAGATGCTGTCAATGAATTGGAAAAGGGATAGTAGGGTGTGAGGTTTTGAGGAATAGAGGTGTTGGACAGATCTAGGATTGGGTCTCAGACAGCAAGCAAGAGCTCCTGGAAGAGCAAGCAAGTGGTGTTGATGGATAGATGAACCTAGAAGCCCCTCGCAGTGGGCTCCAGTTGTAGAACAAAAAGTTGTGTTCACAACAAAATAGTAAAAATGAGTGTAACCGGTGAAATGGTTATGAGGCCTCAAGTGTTATGATCTTTGCTCCTTTTGTATCCAAAGATAACTGGAGAAGGCCTTCAATCACTCTACAAGGTGTCTGAGACAGTTGGCCTTGTGGAGCTTAGTGGATTATGCTCAATGAGATAACAAGGGAACACGCCAAGTTAAGGCAGAGAGAGGTTAATGACTGCTGTTAACAAGATTAGAGCTTAAGGCTTTAATCTCTACTTGTACAGGCCTTTATATACCTATGAGATGCTATATACTTGTTATAGGTTATTGGACTGTTCTACTTGTCCTGCGCAGTCTTGACCATGATGCACATCCTAGCTGATGGCATTCTACTGTTATTTATATCTTACAATGAGTCAGTGTCCTCATTCTTCATTCCACTGCTGTGCAATGTTCCATCACTTTCCTCTGACTCATAATCCTCTTCTCCTGATCCTATCTCCATGGATTCTCCTCCATTCTTGCTCTCCATTCTCTCGGTGCTTCCATCCACATTGGAGGTTGGATTGGTCAATCTGTGGCTATCTTCTTTGTCCTCGGGGTATTCCAGAATATCCTCCAGAGTTATCTCCATTCCTGCTTCTCTTGCCAGGTCCTACATGGCATTGCAGTATTCCCCTTCTTTGTCTTCATACTCCTGTGCTTGTAGCTGGTCTGTGGTCTCCTGTACCCATCTTGTAAAGCCAAATAGTTATTCTTGTTCCTCTCAGTCTGGACTGTTCATAACATCAAGTCCATCATAAGAGCAAGAACACGAGAGGGAGTGAAATTAGGAATAGGGTAATGACAGAGGGTAAAGAATGAGAGGTCATTTAAAATGAGAGAATGAGAGTGAGGCTCCCCAAAAACCTTTCCTAGAGGTGCTCATACACCTGTTTTATACTACAAGTCCTAGACAATTAGTGACAAAAGATAGAATACATCACAAAGGAAAATAAATGTGTAACTACCACTACAAAGGAAAAGAACTACACTAAAGAGGGAGGGGGGCATTGTGCCACTGGGATCAACAATGCCTCAGGAATCACGACACATCAGGAGTGATAGACAATGTGAGAAGGAAGCATGTGCCAAGTTTCATGTGCAGGCACATTTCCTCTCTCACAGTGGTGGTAGTTGTCTAGCAATTGATTATCGCTAGAAGGATGAAAAATTGGGTGGCAATGATGGATATTCCTGAATACAGGTTCCACGATCTGACAACACAACAGTGGCAAGGGCACATAATGTGTTCAAGTTCTAGGGTTATTATTCAGTAGGTAATGAGGGTGGCGGTGGAGATGAAGACAAAGATGAGTAAGTAAGCCAAATCTTCTGGTGGGGAGAGGTTCAGGAATGTAGCGATGGCTACACAGAGAGGTGGTTTTCTTTTGCATGTCATGTTTGGATGACCAGAGTGTCTTGATGTGTTCAGTATGTTGGCAGAGCAGAGCAGAGTAGAGGGTGAGCAAGAGATAAGCAGCAGAGTATCTTAGTGTTTTGTTACCCAGGTTAGGGGTTCACTCATGAGTAGCACAGAGTTTGACATAGGATGTCTATACAGACTTGGTCCTGTCCTACTAAGCATGACTTGGAGATAACAGAGCACTATAAGTCCAGCCAGTTTATGGGCAAAGAGGTATAGGAGGCAAGAACTGTATAACACTAAGATAAGGATACATAGTGATGTAGTGTATCCTTATATAATACTAAGTGTGGCTATGCTCCTACTATAAATGGGAGGACCCAAGTAATTATGAGTCAGAGATAAGAGAATGAGTCATAAGCTAAATATAATCCTTCTGATGTACACTACTGATTGTTTCATAGTGACATTTGATGTAAGAGAGTAAACTAAACATAACCTTCTGATGTGGAATTCTGATAACACTTAGTAAACCAAGCTATCAGAACACTCTCCAGAGGGATTCAGGACTCTACAATACCTATCAAGTATACTCCAGTTACATCAAGGGACCTTACAAGCAGTTTTCTGATGAACTTGGATTTGTTCAAATGTAAAGAATGTACATAACAGCTGTTGCAAGTGTATCATGCCTATAGCAAGCCCAATAATGATGACCGGACCATGGAACAGAACATCCCACATTTGGGAGGTGGTACCTAATGCCCAAAACCCTAGAAAATATCAAAGACTCATAATTAACAAGTGCTTTGTGGGTCTTGGCACCTCAGCATACTGCCTAACTGAGATTAATTACAATGGATCAAGGGATTGTCCATCCACTATACATTCCAACCATAATTGATCTAGAGGCTTAATGTGCTTGCATGGACATGGAATAATGCAGATGAGCATGGAACATGTCTGGCTGGATTGCCATTTGTTAATCAGAGAAAAACCCATAACCCAGGGCAAGGTAGAAATGCTGCCAAACCTTCCAAAATATTCTACAGTGCTTGTAACAATTAAGCTTATTGTTTTCTATTTCATATTTACTATCTCTCATATGTACATATCTAAATAATATAAATACAGTTGTGCTTGTTCATAGAGAAGCAAGAGGTCTCACCCCTAACACCACATACAAGTCTGTGAGCTGTGATCAAGAACAGTTTCAGAAGGTTATTTAGTGTGTGTCATTAAGTGTGATTTCTTCAGTCATCAACCAACCCAGAGACAGAGATAGAGACAGAGAACAGAGTTTCAGAGTTTCAGAGTTTCAGAGTGCTAGAGACAGAGACAGAGACCAGAGTAGAGTTCAGAGACCAGAGACCAGAGACCCCATACTTTGAATTGACAGGAATTGTCCTTTTACTGTTGCACTGTACAGCTAATATAACTTCAACAGCTGTTTGTTAACCTCTAAAACACTACTCTCTTGAATTTCACTGTCAGAATGCACCCCCAGAACACCCCAAAAGATGAAACTGTTCATTATCTATCTCATACTACTTGTATTAGCTTAAGCTTATTGAATTTCAGCTAAGCTTAGTGAAAACAAGCCCTTTATCTATATAAAAACACATGAACATTTCCTACCTTTTCAATGGTAGTTAGTTTTTCCAATTCACTTGTGCATTCCTTCCTACTCATCCTTACTCCTTCTCCACTTGCTTCTTTAATATTCTTTGTAAAATTTCCAGAGCATACACAAGTTCCATGGTCCCTAGGGTATATATACTACATATATTCTATAGGGACCTCAGTTAACATGATCTTAACTCACATCTAAAGTTCTCTTCTCTCTCTCTCTCTCTCATTCTCTCTATCTTGCTTCATTTTGCCCTGTTTCACCTTGCCTTGATGTCCCAGCTATTGGAATTTGTTCAGAACATGTCCCCTCATTGTTTCATATCATCTCAAGTTCATGTGTTGAGTGGTTATATTTAAATCATTCATTTTCTAGCTGATTTCTCTACTCTACTTACAGGATCTGGGTTGAAGCCTTAGTGATAGATGGACACTGTCATGCTCACATCACCAAACCCCTAACACCCCAGTTTACATTTTTTCATCACAATGTGGTACACTTTCCAAAGGATATATTTAGCCACCAAGCATGGCTGTCATTTGAGTATATGTGCTTGTTTGATGATTATTTGTTTCCAGAAGGGCTTACAAACTACCAATAGTTCATCAGTGCATCGACAAGAACAAGACCAGACCAGTAAGTTCTACCTTGCTGGAAGAAGTCTTCTTATGATGTTCTTCAGGTGGCTTTTTGCTATGTCACCAATGCATGAAGTTTTAGGACTGATGAGCTCCTTTACATACATATTCAGAGAAGTAGAAATGTTCTTTGGGAAAGACTTGGTATGTGGCTGTTATTCCCTCATTTTCAGGAAGCTTATGTATTTTATTACACTTAGGGTTACTGTGTCATTCTAGCCAGGAAGATACCCTATCAAGGGGATACATTAGTGGTTCCTTGGACAGGTTATTGAAGACAGGGGCCCTGTTGGGCTCCAAATTTTCACCATTATAGAATTTGATGTGATACTCAGCCAAGCTGGTGACATCATCAGATAGGGAGATGAGTGTCCTTCCTTGTTTTCTGCAGAGTGGCTAGTAATAAAGTCAGTAATTTCAGAACAGCTGTATTGATTAGAGCCAGCCTCTGACAGCAGATCAATCATCTCTAGGTCCAATATGTTGGGTTCTTCAGTTGTTTCAACCAGAGCTCATAACTTCTCAGCTTCTTGTATTGAGGAGAGTTCAATGTTGTGACTGCATACTCTAGGGGGTCTAATTTGAGAAGGTGAAGTAACATTGTTTTGCTCTGGACACACCCTGGAGGTATGTCTGATTTCTTTACATTTGAAGCACCTATTCTCAGTCTGTAGCCTCCTCATTTCTTCATTGGATAGGCAAGGCATGCTTCTCCAATTATCACAGTTCAATTTTCTGGAGGGATGATGCCTATTTGGTTGATTTTGTTCTGAGTGATGTCTGTTGGAGTTGAAATTTGGTGAGGCATTTATCCTTTGTCTGTAGTGTTTCCTTTGCTTATCAGAACCACGTTTTTCTCCTCAATGGCTCCTGAAATCTGAGCTACTAGCTTGTGGGTGTTGATGCATCTTTGGGCCTGAGCATAAGCTCTGCCCATTGTTTTCCTTTCCTTTTGAGTTTTGTTGCCTATTCATGACTGACATTGACATTTCTATTGTCTCAGCAGCTCTGAGGACTTCAGAATACCTCAAACTTTCAGGGTTCAGTTGTCCTAACCATAATTGTTGCTGAATCTTGTTATTTAGGCTATACCACAGCTTGGACACCTTTTCTATTTCACTCACACCACCATTGTATCCAAGTAGGAAGAAGTATTCATTTAGTTGAGAGGTATAGTCTCAAACAGACAATTCCCCTTGACAGAACTTAGCCAGCTTGTGTTGCTGTTGGGACCTGAAGTCAGCTGGGGAAGCAGTAATCAAAAAGTGCTTCAAATAATTCATTGATGTTCCATTGAGCAGGGTCTAGTGAAACTTCTTGGAGGTAGAAATTGTAAGCTTTCTCAGTCAGAAACTGAGCAATTATTGACACCTGTCTTTTAGGTGGAGCTTGGCCATCCACAACATAATCCATGGACTGTTGCATGAATTGGAAGAATGTTTGGGGAGTGGGGGATCCATTATACTTCTCCAGTGGAATAGGTTTTAGTAAGAAGTGTCCTTGTCTGGGTTGTTGGTTGTTATGGGTATGGGACTCTCCTGAGTCCAAGGAGGGGTCTGATGTAGAGGTATCAGATTTCTCTGAGTCAGACTCACTGGTGGAGGAGTGAGAGTTTTTGGAGGAAGGTGAGCTTTGCTTACTCTCACTGGAGGTGTTATCTGATGTGGAGGAGTTGAGGGAACATTCATCACATTCAATTGATTGTTCAGATTCACTGGGTAAAGAACTCAAGAGAATTTGTTTGCTTTTGTATTTGGATTGAGAGTGTTTTTTGAGGTAACACTTGGACCCTTTGTGTTAGAGCCGGTGCGGGTCGGGACCGAAGCGGAGGGTCGGGGTGGTATCCTTGGTATAAGGTAACCGGGGGACAGGGCGAAGTCAGTACGTAGACTTCAGGACCGAGGCGGAGTACGTCGGGCGGGGGGTTGGACTTGCGGCCTCAGCTTATGTGCTGTGCCCTCCTACTGTCCTAGTCCGTATTTCAGGAAGTCGGAGCCGAAGCGGAGCAAGGCAGAAGAGAGGAGAGGATATGGAACAGGGAGCTGGTCCGCTGCTCGATTCGATTATCAGACTGAGGAGTACAAGCCAAGTACCTACGGTATATATACTACTGGCCTTACGAACTATGACTCGTACTGACTACGTGCGGAGTGAAGCGGAGACCCATATGGTTACAAACGGATTACAAACGAAATGGAGACCGGTACGGGTATGGAGACTGGTAACGTATCTTGACTACGGACGGGAAATGGAGATGGGGAAATAGAGACAGCGAGGTTCAGGTGACCACGGCACGTGTGGAGGTGGTCGCGTGATCGGGGCAGTGGGTTGCGGTCGGAGTGAGTCGGGGCCGAGTCGGAGGGCAGAGGGTTGTTGTGTGGAACACACGTGGAGTCGAGAAGCCGAAGTTTAAGTGATTAGACTTATAGTTGGCATGGATATGACAGTGCCCCCCCTTTAGGGCCGAGCCTCGAGGCCCTAGGCGGTCCAGACCGGGTCCATCGGAAGACATCCGCCCGAGTATAAAAACCGGCGAACTGGTTCGGTCCGGAAATACACAACTTGACCTCCTACCACCATGAGCAGCCAATCGTCTCGACAACCAACCGCGGCGGAGCGCAAGGCGCAGTTACTGGATGGTAACTGGTCGAGTAGGGGTATTACGGAGACGGAGGAGACGGAGGAGTCGGAGGAGTCGGAGAGCATCGGAGGCGTTTCGGAAGAGGAGGTGCGAGGTATGATGGAGGATGCGGCGGCGCCGCCCCGCACCTCTGGGAACGATACGGACAGGTAGTTGTACTTGTCCAATAAATTTTTTTTTTTGTTTCTTGGTGTGGTGGGTGATCAGTGGAAAACTCAGAGTAAATGGAGGGGGCCAGGCTTAGCGGGGTAAGAGGAATGGAAGGCCTCTACTAAATCTATGGCATGTTCAAGCTCGGTAGCCGGTAACCACGAAGACTCTTCTTCGGTGTCTTCATAACCTAACCAGATGACTTTATAGAGGAGCTTGCATGCGCGGCGCCGATCGATCTTTGAGTCGACGATACGGGCAATCTCGTATTCTGGTTCACCGTCAATAGAAACTGGCGCGGGTGGCGGGTCCGATCGGGCGGGTATGGTGTTAGGCGTAGCCGGTTCGAGCATGGAAACATGGAAGACGGGGTGTACTCCACGCATGGAGTCAGGAAGTCGGAGTGTAAAGGAATGGGTACCTGCTTGTGCAATGATCTCATAAGGCCCAAGGAACTTTTCGGAGAGTTTTTTGGAAGGACGGGTGGTGCGGAAGAATTGGGCTTTTACGAATACCTTTTGTCCAACCTTGAAGTCCGGGGCGGGGAGTCGGCGGGCGTCGGCGGAGGTCTGGTAGCGTTGCTGGGCTAGCGCTATTTCAGACTTCAAGGTGGTGTGTAGGTCGTCGAGGTCAACAGCAAAATGGCGGGCCCGAGCGGAGGCGAGATCGCGTTCAGGATGAACTGTGATGTTCGGATGGTATCCTTTATTAGCGAAGAACGGGGAGATACCGGTGGTGGCACTAGGAGCGTTGTTGTAAGCGAACTCGGCTAGTGGTAGTAATTCGGACCAATTGTCCTGTTGGTAGTTACAGTAGACCCGAAGATATTGTTCGAGGGTCTGGTTGGTGCGTTCCGTCTGTCCGTCGCCTTCTGGATGGTAGCCCGAAGTGAAATGTAACTTCATATCGAGGGCTTGTCCCAATGAGCGGAAGAAGTGGGAGACGAATTCGGAGCCGCGGTCGGAGGTAACATGTTCGGGTACGCCGTGCTTGGAGAAGACGTGGAGGACGAATAGGCGGGCGAGGTCGGAGGAGGTGACGGTATCATAAGTCGGGATGAAGAGGGATTGCTTGGTGAGTCTGTCAACGATTACTAGGATGGCGTCGTAGCCGGAGGAGGCGGGGAGTTTTTCGATGAAGTCCATGGAGATTGAATTCCAAGGGCGTTCGGGAATGGGGAGTTGTTTGAGGAGACCGTAGGGACGGTGGCGCTGGGGTTTAGACCTCATACAGGTGACACAAGACTTACAGAAATCCTTGACGAAGGTGCGGACACTAGGCCAGGTGTATTCGCGCCGGATGAGTTCTAGCGTTTTGTTCTGACCGAAGTGTCCGGCTAGGACATGATCATGCTTGTACTGGAGGACCCGAAGTCGGAGATTGTCGGCGTCAGGGACGTAGATTCTGTCGTCTAGTAGAAGGAAACCTTTATCATTAACTGACCAACGGCCTTCTGGGCTAGCAAGGTGGGCGGAAGCGGTCGGATCCGCTGGTAGGGCGGCGAGGATATCGCGGTGTAGCTGGTCGAGATCCATGACTACAGCTGCGCGAAGGGAAGGGGCGTAAAGAGTGGTGGCACGGACGGAGGCCGCGAGTTGTTCATGAGTGAACACAGGCCGGAAGTTGTGCGGGTTGACCGATGCATAGTCGCTATTCCCCCCTTTAGGGTAGACGTCCCATCGTCTAGTTAGGGCGTCAGGCTTGGTACCGAGGCGGCCGGGTCGGAAACGGATGACGAGGTGGAACTGGGATAGGAACTCGGACCAACGAGCTTGGCGGCGAGTGAGGATTTTGGTGGTGCAGAAGTATTCAAGGTTTTTGTGGTCGGTGACTACATCAATAGTAAGAGGGGCACCCTCAAGATAGTGCCGCCAGATACGAAAAGCCTCGAATATCGCCAGGAGTTCCTTGTCGTGGGTGTCATAATTAAGTTCGGCCGTGTTAAAGGTGCGGGAATGGAATGCAACGGGGTGAACCTCTCCGTCATCGGTGATGATAGAGAGGATAGCCGCAAGGGCGTAGTCGGAGGCGTCGGTCTCGACAATGATCTGAGCATCGGGGGCCCAAGGAGTGAGGACGGGGGCGGATATGAATGCTTCTTTCAGGGAACTGAAGGATTCGCGGCATTCGTCGGTGAAATTCCATTTCACATCTTTGCGGGTGAGGCGGGTGAGCGGAACGACGATGTCGGAGTAACCGTGAATGAAGCGACGGTAGAAATTGGCGAAACCTAAGAAGGACTGGATGTCCTTGACTTTCTTAGGTTCAGGCCACTCCTGGATGGTCTTGACCTTGGATTGGTCCATTCGGAGACCGTCGGGGGAAAGAATGTAGCCGAGGTATTCCACTGTGTCAGAGTGGAATTGGCATTTGTCGGGGCGGGCGTATAGGCCGTGTTGTCGGAGCCGCTTGAGGACCTCCTTGACTTGGTCACGATGGATACTATGATTGTCGGAGTATATCAGAATGTCGTCAAGGTAAATAGTAACGCAGACGTCGAGCATGTCCTTGAATATATCGTTCATGAACCGCTGGAAGGTGGCGGGGGCATTGGTGAGGCCGAAAGGCATAACCATCCATTCGAAGGAGCCGTAGCGGGTCCGAAAGGCGGTCTTCCATTCGTCGCCGTCAGCAACGCGGACTAGATGGTAAGCGTGACGGAGGTCGATTTTGGTATATACGCGAGCTTTGCGAGGGGAGTCTAAGAGGTCGGAGATGAGCGGAAGGGGGTAGCGATCCTTCTTGGTAATACGGTTGAGACCTCTAAAATCAACACATAAACGGAGGGAGCCGTCCTTTTTCTTGACGAAGAGGACCGGGGCTCCATGAGGAGAAGTGGAGGGGCGAATGAAGCCAATAGATAAATGTTCGTCAATGAAATCACGTAGAGCTCCAAGCTCTGATTGTGAAAGGGAGTAAATGGTACCGACCGGAGGCTGACCGCCATCCTCTAGGTTAATCTGGAGGTCGTAAGGGCGGTGTGGAGCGAGTGTGTCAGCACGCGATTTACTGAAAACATCGGCGAACTCATGGTATTCCTCGGGGATGGACGAGAGGTCAGCCGGGTCATCGGAGACAGAAGAAGACGCGGCCGATGCGGAGGCGGCGGAAAGATTGATTCGGAATTGTTGGGAGCCAGGGAGCTTGGCAGCGCGGATAAAGGCAGGAGCGTTTATCAAGGAGATGTGCGGTTTCGCAAGGGGGACAGATTGGGACGAGGTCCCGGACAGGGGTGGTGAACCTAGGTCAGGAGAGTCAGGGGCGGCCATAGGCGGAGCCGATGCGGGTGCGACGCAGGTAGAGACGGAAGCAGGATTCTCGAGTAGGGATGGCCGGAAAGTAATACTGCCCAAAGCCCAGTCAATCAACGGATTGTAGCGGGTGAGCCAGTTGTGTCCTAAGACCACAGAACAGGAAGAGTCGAGCCGGGTGACATAAGTGTCCAAAATGATAGATTCACCGGAGGGGAAAGATACAGGCAGTTGCGCAAGCTCCGTAATGTAGGCATTTGAGGTCCCATCAAATAACCGAAGTTCAATAGCCGGAATGGACGAGGTTGGAATACTATGAGAACGAACAAAGATGAGTCCACAAAACAGTGAGTAGAACCACTATCAACAAGGGCTTTGAAAGGAGAAAGAGAAGAGAAATCAGAACTAACTACATTGTCCGTTGTAGAAATCGGGTCCGAAGCGGAGAGTACGGAAGCGGAGACAGAAGATACAGAAGTAATTAAAGGAGAAGTTAATGTGATATGAAAGGAGTTCGGGTCGGAAAGAGCGGACGCATTGAGACGGAAACTCTCTGGAGCACAGCAGAGTTCAATGCGATCCTCAGTCTGTGCAGAGGCCTGAGGACCGCCGACTATTTTTCCGAGCTCGGGAGAGCCGGCGCGTCTGTCTCGGGGAGCTGAGCCTGTCGGCCTTTAGCCTTGGCATCAGGGAATTTTTTCTTGTCGCAGTTAGCAGCCCTGTGATTGGGATCTGCGCAGACAAGGCAGAGGTTATTGTCGAAACGTCGTTGACGTTCCTCGGGGGTTAATTTACCGTCCTTACCAAGTTTACTAGTAAGGTCGGATTTGGGCGGGGCCGATTTCTGACCGGCGGACGGGTTGGGCGGATTGCCCTTGAGGCTGGTGTTGGGCGTGCTGCCTCTGTTATTATTGGCAGGCTTGGCGGCAGGTTGCGGGTTGGTCGAGGTGGAAGGGGATGGGTTACCTCCAGGTTTCCTAGAGGCGGTCGGGTCCGAAACGGATTTGGCGCGGGCCTTCTCGCGTTGGCGTTCCCAGTAGCGAGCGTCGATCTTCATCGCTGCTGCTCGCATTTCGATGAAGGTGTCGGGCTTGCCGTCGGGCCGATTGGACAGAATGTCCTGGATGCGGTCGGGGAGGCCTTTGTAGTAGCGGTGACAGAATACTTCGTCACCCCAGCGGAGTTGGCCAGCTAGACGGAGGAAATCGACGTTGTAGACGGCGATCTTCTCGTCGTAGCGCATTCGGAGGGAGTCGAGCTGCTCAGCAGCTTCTCCGGTCGGATCCGCGGGACCGAAATTGGTCTGCAGTTCCAGGGTGAACTGGTCCCAGTCCTCGATCCAGTCGTGTATTATTCCGTGGTTGTCGGCCTCGTCGAGGCCGATTTCGAAGTGTTGCTGTGCCACGCCTGTGAGGTATGTCAACGCGAAGTTGACCTTGGTGGCGGGGATAGCGAACTGGGCCGGGTTAGTACGGAAATAGAGCCGACATTGGAAGAGGAAGGGTTTGAGTTTGGCGGGGTCGGAACCTGTAAAGATGTCAGGTTCGCGAGCTTTGGTACGGGGAGATCGAGGAGGCTGTGGGGCTTGAGAGTTCCCACGGCCGTCCATTTGGTCGGCTATGCGTTGGAAAACTCGGAGTATGAGTCTATCATGGTCGTCTCGGGTGTTGCCAGGTGGGATGTTGTTGTTGTTGTCGCCGTTGTCTGATGGTTCGTCGTCGCCCGGGGGCCCGTCCCCATTGTCAGGGTAGTCGTCGGGATCACCAGGGTCGCTGGGATCAGGATTGGGGTCGGGGCCGTCGTCGGGGCCGTCGGGAGTCCGGAATACTGAAGGTTGTATATCTTCAGAGAAACGGTCTGGGGTCGAGGGTGCGAATCGATTGTTGGTGAGAGCGAGAAGCCCTCGGGGAGTCGGGTTGCAGTTCCTCGGAAGGAGGTTGTCGAGTGATGCGTTTGCTACGGCGAGCGGCTGGAGTTACCAGAGTGCGAGTACGGGTAACTGTTCGAGAGACCATGGTTAGAAAAATTCAGAGTGTGGTGGACAGGAGGAGTTTGAGTCTGATAATACTGTTAGAGCCGGTGCGGGTCGGGACCGAAGCGGAGGGTCGGGGTGGTATCCTTGGTATAAGGTAACCGGGGGACAGGGCGAAGTCAGTACGTAGACTTCGGGACCGAGGCGGAGTACGTCGGGCGGGGGGTTGGACTTGCGGCCTCAGCTTATGTGCTGTGCCCTCCTACTGTCCTAGTCCGTATTTCAGGAAGTCGGAGCCGAAGCGGAGCAAGGCAGAAGAGAGGAGAGGATATGGAACAGGGAGCTGGTCCGCTGCTCGATTCGATTATCAGACTGAGGAGTACAAGCCAAGTACCTACGGTATATATACTACTGGCCTTACGAACTATGACTCGTACTGACTACGTGCGGAGTGAAGCGGAGACCCATATGGTTACAAACGGATTACAAACGAAATGGAGACCGGTACGGGTATGGAGACTGGTAACGTATCTTGACTACGGACGGAAAATGGAGACGGGGAAATAGAGACAGCGAGGTTCAGGTGACCACGGCACGTGTGGAGGTGGTCGCGTGATCGGGGCAGTGGGTTGCGGTCGGAGTGAGTCGGGGCCGAGTCGGAGGGCAGAGGGTTGTTGTGTGGAACACATGTGGAGTCGAGAAGCCGAAGTTTAAGTGATTAGACTTATAGTTGGCATGGATATGACACTTTGCCAGGTCTTTTGTTCTCATTCTTCTTGATAGGCTTTTGTGAGTTTCTGCAAATGTCAGCAAACACACATCCTAAGTAGCTGTTGGGGTCAATTTGTTTGGAAGGCCACAAATTGTTGTCAACTTGTGGGGTGCCTTCAATGCACACATGCCTTTTTTCCTTGCTGGCTTCCCAGTCTCACTGGATACATTCCATTACACTGTTGTTACTTCTCAGTGTGGAAGTCAAGTTGGATTCCTGACTCCTGGAGGTATAATTCTCTCTTTTATGCATTCAATGCTTGTTATCTTTCTTCTTTTCCTTCTTTTTGTCTTTCTGATGTTTAATGTTTTTTAACATGGTTTGTTGAGTATCAATATCCAGTTCTTCATTTAGAATATGAACAGAACCCCAGTTACTGGGGTCCACCATCTTTCCTTTATTTCATGAAGTACTGGCTCAGGTGTCATCATCATGTGTTCTGATGATGGTTCGTGATTGACATGTTTTAAGATATTTTCATAAATATGGGTGTTAAATGTCTCTGCCTGTTCTTCTGTTAGGCCAGCAGTTGCTAGGTTGACTGCATTAACTGTTCTTCACTTAGATGTCAGTCACCTTGGCCTATGGGCCCTATGGCAAATAGCAAGGTATGTGTTGCTTCACTCCAATTATTTTTTGAGTCCTCAGAGTCATTATCACTTATATCAGTTGGGGAAGATCATTTATTCCTGAGTAACTATCTATGCCTGGAGAGTTATCTCCATCATGGTGACATACTACATCTGCATCCAGATGTTCATAGTAAGGTGAAGCCTGGAAAGCTAAGGCTTCACTAATGATGGCATCACCAATGGCTTGAGAGGCCAAGTCAGTGGGAATTGACAAGGGAGTGGGGTCCCTGTCTCCTACAAGAGGTGCAACCTCTGATCCTATAGTGTCAACAATAACATGAGCTGCAGTGGGGATGTCCTTAGTGACATCAAGAGATACCTGGGAAATGGAGTCAGCATCCTTCAAAGAATGGACATGCTTAGCTGGCAAGCTGTTATCAGCTCCATTGATGGTGGCAGTCTTGCAACTGCAAAGGTTGTAACTTGAGGTGGCCATTCTCAAGGGTGTTTAGTATTTTTTTTTTCAAGTGTTGTGAGGGGGATCACAGGGTGGTATGGTGGGCTTCCTGGTTGATCAGACTGGGTTCATCCTTGCACCATGTGATAGGTGATGAGGGGGTGGGGTATGAGGTTACTTTGTTAGGGCTAAGCAGTTGCAAGTACTTGGAACTGTGAAAAATGTGTGGTGTGAGCATGATATTGGTCACAACACACTCAAGACTTCAGAACACGAGAATCACAGGTATAAGTGTTGTAATTCCAAAATCTGCCTACTACAAATCAGATCTCCAATTTATATACTAGATGACTGGTTATATAAGAAAAAACATAAGAAAACAAACATAAAGACTGTGAGTCATGTTAGAAGAATGAGGGACTAGGTCACGAGAACACTACACAGGGTCTCTCCTCAACCTGAGGTTCTGGGAATTTAGCTCCCTCTAGTAGGGGTGCCAAAGTTCAGTTCAGTTCAGTTTGGCACCCCCTCAGCTTGAACCTGAACCTGAACCTGAACTGAACCTCCTGAACTCAGTTCAGAAGGTTCAGTTCAGGGTTCGAACAGGTTCAAACTTGAACTTTTTTGTACTATGTTATAAAAAGTGTTTATATTGGCAATAAGCTAATCAAAGTTCCATTCCTTGAGCTCCCATTCCTTTGCTTCTGCTCCTCCATCTAGAAGTCCAGTTTTGTAACCATCTTTTCCATACACATATATTAGCCCCTCCAAAAAAAGAAAAAAACAGGTACAAATAACCAAAGAAGGGTAGGAAGGGTGAATAAGAGTAAAATGTTAGAATATGAGTGATCATTAGCCTCAGAAACCCATATATGCAAGAACTGATGTATTCTATACCTGTTAGAAGACAAGTAATTGTTCTACAGACAACATGAGTAATAGTCATGAGAGGAAAGTGATAAAGACTACTTACAGCCTCAGAAACTTGTATGTGTGATTCTGTGAGAATTGAGACTGTAGGGGATTCTTGCTATGGTATTTAAAGTAAAGCCAGAACAATAGAATGAGTAGATAACTATCCTGGCATGCTGGCTACCTTTTACATAGAGGATGAGAGAAATAAAATGCTCAGGAGCCAAACCACAAGGAGGTGGGTGATCATAGGGACAAGCAGTCAATGCTTGGACCCCCTGTGCACCATGACACTCACAATTGGTTTTTATTTCCAACATAAAAAAGATAAGCCCAAGCATGTTGAAGCAAGGCAGTGGGCCCAGAAGCCCTGCAAGGAGGGAAAGTGATGAGACAACAAAGATCCTCAATTTGCGAGACAACCGCCAAGCGCAACCGGACGTGAGTGGGCTTGTTGGAAAGGCACGGGAGAGACCTTCCAGATGTAAGTTACTGTATCCCAAGGCGTTGAGAAATGGCCCCAGAACAGAGACATCTGTGTGGGGATGGTGATCAGCCAGGAAAACGTGTTTTACTTCACTGAAAGAGTGTTTCCCAGGATGTGCAATATGGCGTTGGAAAGCCCTTAAAGATGCGCATCTAACGGTGGTAGTAATAAGAGGAATGGTGCAGTGTGAGATTACGAAATGAGGAATGAATCTAGGCAATGTTGACGGCGATGACGAGGGAAGGGGTGGGTCAATTGGGGCATAAAGTGGCGCGTTCAAGAGGCGTCAGCAGGGGCTATCGAACAGCGAAAACCGCTTGCTGATCCCTGCAGTCGTCCCCGAGATATACATCAATCTTCCCATTTCTACTGGGAAAATTGTTGTAAATTGTTGTATTTACCGCGAGGCTCTAACTTATCGGTTCGAACGCGTTCGGACGCGTTCAGGCCCATCATTTTTGAGCCTGAACCGTGAACCGAACCAACAGGCCAGGGGCTGAACCTGAACCTGAACTGGACTGAACTTTTAGGTTCAGTTCAGGAGGTTCAGGTTCGAACCGAACTTCTGAACCGAACTTCGGCACCCCTACCCTCTAGAGAAGTTACATTAACAGAACAGTTTGGGTTGGGAGTTTGAATCTGTCCCAGGACAAATATACCAATTCGAAAGGCACAACCTTTCAGGAACTGTATATGGCTCTTCCTATTCTAGAAAACCTGCAGCGAAACTCATGTTACTGTTACTGTTTACCATCACTGCCACTACTGAACTGTCACCGTTAAACTGGACGCCCACAGAATATCTTCTGGTGTAATTTACGTTGTTGCAACTTGTGTCTTTCTTCTCTGCACAGACTAGCCACTCTTCATTTTATTCCCTCATTAGCTTGTTTTTTTTCAGACCCGTCGAGTGTGGATGTGCATTATATCACGTAATGTAAGGATGGTCACACAGCCGCGTAACTGTTACACCAAAAGGAACATAACAGACCACGTTAGGTGTTCTGTTACCGAGCTATATATGTGTATGTACAGTAGAGGGACTGTAGTAAGCCCAGGCTTACATCACCGCTCCTTTCGCAATCAGATTCATAATGCTACCTAGCCAAACATGCTGAAATGATCATGCCGAAACGATGATATCGTTACGGGACGGCGAAACTCAAGCCAGTTTTTGTCTGTTAATTCAAGATCAATTGCCTATTGTTTCGGCGACTGGCAAAACCGGTAGTGCCAGCCTAATTTGCTTGGCTTTTGTCCTTGCTGAGCCACCACTGAGCGCCATCCAGTGTAAATTGTAAGGGTGCCCAGTGCCATGCGACTGGCTGCAACCATGACACAATAAGCACTCCATGCCTCAGAAGCTTCACGCCTGTAGACTCTCGTGAGCTTGATATTGAACAAATTGAGTACTCGGACATGCAAAACAACCCCCTAAAGTCAAGTGAGCCGGGTGCGCAAAATACGCCAGATTAGGTTCGGACCCGAGGCCAGCTCCGGTGCCCACCAATTGATGACAACTAGCAAAAAAACCGCATCCAAATTGGTGATAACAATTGAAGCCCACAAATCATTCTAGGTCACATGTAACCGCACAATTAAGCAAATGTCCGAGCACCCAATGAAATTGCGTTTTGGATACACGGTTTGAGGGTACATAAACCGAGGAAACAGAGGAATTACAAACCCAAAGAACCCCAGCACTCTTTTTCCTCTTCCAAAATCCTGTTCATGACTTGACCGTTCTACAACAATTGGTGTGGTTATCCAAAGTGCGACAAAGGGCAGACCCCAGGTATGATTGAACCCAATTTGTCCACCGATCTGTTGATTGACACCAACAGTAGTACAGCAAGTATAACAAGATGACACGGGATGAATTGTTGGACATGTGCCCCGGGAAACCCAGTCCTAACGATGAGATCGAAATCATTGAGAGATTTAGTGGGAAAGTAGTGGAGCAACGTATCCGCCGACGCCAACCCCTTTGGCGTGAACCTACAATCGAGTGCTATCCTGAAACGCAAGCACATACATGGGCTGGACGAGAGTTAAATTTCGATCCAGGGCCAATGGCTGATATAGCTGAGATACGGGCGGAGAAAAAAAAGGCAGAAAGGCACAGAAGGGCAGTATTTGCAGGGCGAAAGGGAATAGAGGCAAAAAGGGCAATAAGTGCAAGGCTGAAGGGAAGAAAAAACCCATACCCCGTCCTTACATAGTCCATAGTTTTCTCTGGATAATTTAACCGGGAAACCTGGTTTTTTCTCATTAAAAGAAACCCTATGAACAGCTGATGGACAGTGCTGATATTCAGAGTCCCCACTGTGCAGATGCCAGCCAGCCTGTCAAACCCTCAGCTATGAGTTTGGTCATGCAATTTGTTGCCACTGCTTGCCTTACCAATCGCTAAGCTGACAAGTAAATGAAGTTAGCCTGTATGAAGCCTGTGTTATGAACCAGTCCACAAACACGAAAAACCTTGAGATTGGACTCCCTCGGTCCCATTGGATAGCATTGGATCACGAGGAAGCAACAGAACAGGATTGATAGAAGCAAGGACATGCTTTCCCACCTATGCTTCAATGGCCACATGAGGAATGCGCGGGCCGCAGCCCTTTGGTTGATCATGACAATCACCTTTCCTTCGCTTCAGCATGCCAGCCAAGGCAACTTTACTTGCTAAGCGTGAAGTAGAGATCCAGAGAATGAGGAAGATCGTTGATCCAGAGGTCGCCAGTACGTGGGAGAATACATGGTAAGCGCTCTAGATATTCGGTCGATCCGAGTCGGATATGATGAGCATTGCAGGAAAGCGGGCATTACTCCGTGGGACGGAGGGGACAGTCAACCACCACTCAAAGAAGCCATTGAAAGCAGCGGTATCGAATGGCCTCAAGCAGGCCGGGCGCTGGTACCAGGCTGTGGAAGTGTAAGTATTCCTCACCGACAACCCTGACCAGCCGAATTAACACATTGGACGGTAGGGTTATGATGTTTTCTATCTTGCGTCTGTGCTAAATTTCAAGGTTGTTGGTCTGGACTCCTCTCAGACAGCAGTTTTGAGAGCCATGAGGTGCGTATAAGGAAGCCGTTATCCCTAGCTCGCTAGTCGGGCTCTGTACGGTGGCTTACTCTAGAGTCCGGACATAGCTCGATCAATGCTCACCAAACTATGTTCAAGGGAGAAGTATCCTTTGAGGTTGAAGACTTCTTCAAGTTGGCCCCAGTGTCTGTTGACGAACGCTTCGACATCATTTACGACTATACGTGAGCGTATCCTTACACTTCTCCTTATAAAGGGCATTATTCGTAATATCCTGCTCATGGACATCTGTACCGCTCCTGGCTAGGTTCTTTGTTGCGATCCCGCCCTCGCGCAGGAACGAATGGGGAAAGAAGATGGCAGAACTGACCAAACCAGGGGGATATCTCATTACCTTGGTCTATCCAATCGATCCTTATTCCGAGGACGGCCCACCCTTTTACGTTCGGCCTGACCATTATACAGAGCCCCTCTCATCTGCCTTCGAGAAGGTGTTTGATAAGGAACCCCTGACTTCTTCCGAGTCACATGTCGGACGCGAGAGGCTGGTTATCTGGAGGAGGAATGTAGACTGAGCCTTTATTCCACAGGACGTATCTAATTGTGATCCTGTTTCGTCAAATGTCCTGTTTCTGTGTTTATGAAGCACTGAATAGGCTCCTACACTCGTTCACCATGGCTGAACTGTGTTGGGGAGCCGTCCTGCCCAACAGTATGACAAGCAGAGAACCTATATATAGCCCCGCCGCCGGAGATTCATAAATTACTGCGTACTCTACTCCACTCAACCATTCGTGCTGCCTTTTGGCGTTCTATGGTGGCGTTGTATGCTATGGCAGCTTGTTTTTTGACCAGTCGCTGTCGGATGTTTGCGTTGGTTCACGTGACCTGTGATATGGCCAATTCCCCGATCTGGTGGGCCGATTTGTTATGTTTTATCGCCGATTCTCTACAAAGCCGATTATCCACATCCCCGAACGTTCTTCCATCCATCCGTTTGGAGACCCTTCAAACAAACGCCCTATCCTCCGCAATGTTGGCTGGACGGTCCATGAAGGCGATGCATGGGCCGTTATGTCTGCATCATCGGGCGAGGACGGCAAGCATGCATTGTTTCGCGTATGTTGGGGGCCCTTCCCAATTTTTATCCAACCAAGTTGCCTCACCTCCTGCACACAGACTCTGTTAGGGCATCTGCGCATATCCTCTGGACCAACGACTGGGTCGACAGAAGGCCTCTATCCGTTTTGGGGGAAGGATGTCGATCCTTACACTCGCGTGGCCAGCGTTTCGTTCTCTCACCGCTCCACCCGAACCACGAGAGGCGCTTTCTACGACTATGCTGCACGTTATGGCGCGATTCGAGACGAAGACGCGCTCACACTTCGAGAGAGCATGTTCCCGGAGAGTATCCCGGAGCAGAAACCAGATCCCTTTTCCGACAAACCTACCCAGAGGCGGGAACGGGCCCCCGGTGAACTGGTGCCATTGTCAGGCGAGGATAAATCCCTCTTTGACACTCTGGTGAAAGAGATGGGTTTGGACCGATTGTTGGACCTGCCCCTTGTTGCGCTCAGTAATGGACAGACTAGGCGTGCAAGGGTGGTTAGGGTTGTGCTACGGAAGCCCGAAGTGCTGTTGTTGGATGAACCGCTAAGTATGCTTCCTCAGCACCTACCTCGCGTCAACTCATTCAGGATATGCAGCTGGGCTGGACGCTTCGTCGCGCCCTAAACTACTCCATCTTTTGAGAAAACTTCATGAGAGTCGAAGGCCCCGTATCATTATCGGTCTCAGGACCCACGATGACGTTCCCGATTGGATTACCCACGTTGCACTCGTGCGGGACGGGACTGTTAGTGCCGGACACAAAAGCGAAATACTCCCCCTCGTCAAGCACTGCAACAGTTCAAGCCCACAGCTATCGAGCACGAGGCCCACAGATGTGGATGTTGGAGGACAGACAGTACTGGATTTGCAAGGCGTCCATGTAAAATATGGTGATCGCGTGGTAGGCATCATGCTCGCTCACGGAGGTCACCTAGCTTATTTGTGTCATCAGGTGCTGAAAGACATCAACTGGAAAGTGCACCAAGGCGAACGATGGCATTTGCAGGGGGGAAACGGTATGCCTCTGGTATCCAACAGCGATCTCACTATTCACATTGCCCAGGGTCGGGCAAAACCACTCTTCTCTCCTTAATTCTCGGTGATCACCCTCAATCCTATACCCAAAAACACCTTCTCCTTCCATCCCTCCCCCATTCACCACTGTCTCCAAATCGCGCCCTCAACCATCGAAAACGTATTCCCACAGCCTACCTACATCAATCTATCGGCGTTGTCTCCCCCGAGCTCTTTGATGCCTTCCCGCGCAGGCATCCAGGAATGAGCGTATGGGAAGCCGTAGGCACAGGTTTTGAAGGCGTCTTCGTGCCCCTTCCAGGCGGTGGTGTTGGCGCAACAACACCAGATCAAAAGGCCCTTCGCGAATGGCGCACTGAACGGCTATGGGAAATGCTCGAGAATCTCGGTCCGACCTCGTGGACTGAATTTCCGGGTTATTCAAGGGAGGTAGCGAAAAGATTCGCAGATTCTAGGTTCAGTGATTTGGGAGTGGGCGAACAGCGGATGGTGTTGCTTATGCGCGCGTTGGTGGGTAGGCCTCCGGTGGTATTATTGGATGAGGTGTGGAGTGGGATGAGCGAGAATATGGTTGTTGCTGCGAGGAAGTATTTGAGGAATAAGGTCGGGAACGATCAGGCAGTGATAGTCATTACCCATTGCGAAGATGAGGTACCGTGGAGCAAGAGGGATGGCATCAAGAAGTTCAGGTTGGAGGATGGGAAGGGAGCGGTGATACTGTCGTAGTCGCCACGCGCCCTTTTATAATCCCTCCGGGGGCTACGTTTGGGTTTAGGTTGGCACTTGGAACATGTCGGAATTTTTACCGCTCTGGCTGTGAAGACAAGGAAGATGGTAGGGAGTACCTGACGGTATGAGTTAAAGGCAGTTCGTCCGAAGAACGAGAGAACGAAGAGAGAAGGAGGGAGAAAAACCACTCTCAGCGAGGCGCTCAAGCACCCGGATTTGTACCATGGTCCGAGACAATGTCTTGAGAGTTGAGACACATCTGGAGCGATGGGACAAGGAAGTGCACAAAGTTACTTTGCTTTGTTGCAATTAATAGACTACATGGAATGACAGGCAAACTTTTTTTAACTACCTACACAACACATGTACTACTAATTTACACAAGTGGCAAGGTTGATGATCTTAGTAAGACTCAGTAAGAGATAAAGGGTAAGTTGTAAAGGTGAAAGGGGAGACTTACCATGAGCGAAGCAGAGAGAGGAGACAAGATTTTAACGTGCTGCTTAGTTTAACCTGCCCCTAGAAGAGGCAGATTGTAAGCCTGACATCCACGTCAAGGAGGCACGAGGATTGGAGTGAACCAGTTGACTCCAACCCTATGTCAGGAGGCCACCAGTGCAGCCTCACCGGAATGCCCTACCCACAGCCCCAGCCCACTCAGTTACAGGGGGTGCTATGCACCCACTCTGATGTAGAGGGTCTGCTAGGGTCGGAGGCGGGAGCGATCCCGGGAGGTCGTGATGACCAGGGGCATGGCACTGTAAAATTCTGTTAGTAAATCTACTCTGGAATAAATAAATATTGTACTCACGCTTGGTTGCGCTAGCCCCTACGTCTCCACCCCGGCCGGTCCCCGCTCAGGTAAGGGGGGCTGGGGCGCCCGCCGCTTTTTTGAGGGTGTGGTCATGGATGGGGGTGGTGCTTGATGCGGTCCTCGGAACCTAGTAAAAGCACGGTGAGGCAGACCTTGGAGGAAGAACCAAGGTAGAGAAGGCAGGAGAAGGTAGGAGAAGGTAGGAGAAGGTAGGAGAAGGCAGGAGAAGAGAACGAAGGAGGACTGCTGTTTCCTACCACATTGCTTAGGGTATTTATACGCAAAAGACCAACCTACTCATGGTCCGTGCGCAACGATACTCTACAACGGTCTGCTGTGTCTTTGCCGTTTACGAACTAGGGTGATTCTGGATTTAGCCTAATTTCCAGGAAGCGAGATGCCACCCGCAAATAAATTGACACAATTTTTCAACAGCACATCCCGCTTCCCGACGTTCGCACACTAACGTTACCCTGCGTCTTGTCGGGTGCTATGGGCAAGGGCTCGCTGCTTATGTTAATCCCCTCTCGCAACGCTTTTCTAACAAAAAGCACAAATCTCCTTCGGAAAGAATGGAAAATGTGTGGCAATCAAACATAAAATAGCCGACATGTAAAACCACACACTCTCACAAGGACTTACAACCACGGACCCACAACGTAAAATTCTCTAAACCTTACCTACCAACGTCTTACTGGGATGAACGTTGGTAGCGCACGAGGCCTCAGTTACCCCTTCAAGTTAGTACCCTACCGGCATCTATATTCAGCGCCAATGACTCGGTAAGGGGAATAAAGCCACAGGCCACCAACATTTTCATTTGGCCACAGAACAGGCGGCAATAAGATGGTGATTCGGAGTGAGCTAACGGCCACAGGAAAAATAATACGGCACCACGTGGATTTTCCATAGAATGTTGAGTAAGGAAAAAGCGCTCAGGAGGGCTGTTGGACGCCGGGACGTTGCACACCTGGAGCGAAAAGAAGTCGAGAAAAGATCTCTTCGCATCCTCAAGCCGTTGGCTCACCAACTGGCTCTTACGAAAGTTCACAGCGTGTCCTCTGGCAGAAGAAATCATACACAAAACGGCACCGCCCAGAGAGTATCGTCGGACGACGAGGATGAGATGATATCGACAAAGACAAATAGCTGACTGGTGCTGGCGATTGAGGAAGGACAGTGAGCAGGATTGGAGGCATGGCAGAAATTACTCGACCCTCGTACCTGCGATAATGGGAGCGTCTCCTTTATTCCGCTTGTCATCAGCATGACGACGCCCCGTTCCGAGCGGCAGCCCGCGGCGTCTGCCACCGCATTCACTCGGAATTAACCAGATCCCACGCGTCGTGGATGACCCATCGATGGATCCTAACCTTTGTGCTGCTTAAAGGACGTTGGCTCGGTGTGTCGTTTGGACCATTGCTGTGACTATATTATCTCTGCGTGCGATCGCTGTGTTAAAACCTTTCAGTGATCGTTAAGAGACGCGGAATTGTTTGGGGAGAAGCCGAGGAAATCGGTAAAATACATGGCACCCCAACGATATACAATGTAAGGGTAAACCAAGTGGATGGGTATTCAGTATTTGAGTTCCGCACGGCTATGTCCGCAGCACTCCAAAGGACCAGCTCGGTTATTGCTGCACAACGTAATAAGATTTGGTGCGGACCCCAAAGCATTGGTCTCTATCCAGCCGTTTGTCAACCCGAAATTTTTGTCACACTCATCCTACTCATTGAACGGCGCTGGACGAACTAGACCCTCCGGAAGATCATCGAAAGGAACTTCTAAAATCCTCGCCGCGTCCTGGTGCCATTCCCCATCTTCGAGACCACCACTCACTGCACATCAAGGACGAAAACGTACTCGTAGACGACAACCTGTCTTTCCGACTTCGGCTTATCTTCGAGACCTGAACAACCTGGAGCCTCGACGCCGTTGGTACACCCCCTTTGGGTGGTTCCGGAACGATTGCAACCATCTAGACAGGTGCGGGTTGATCTCTTGAAAGTAGCCACATACGTATTGGGTAACATGATATTTGGGGTGCGCGATTGCGCGACCCACAGACCACACAGATGCCACCGTCAGGTTTTTCCTACCATCCTCCCTGCCTTCGCAATCCGAGGGAGGGAAAATCTCAACAGCAGGCTCCCAGGTGGCAACCTAAACCCAACGTAGCCCCCGATTATCAAGGCGCGAGGCGGCTACAATAACACCACCCCTCCCTTCCCATTCTCCAACCTGAACTACTCGATGCCATCCCTCCCGCCCCGCGGCCCTCATCTTTCCAATGGGTAGTGACCATCACCGCCTGATCATTCCCGACCTTATTCCTCAAATACCCCCCCAACAACAACCACACCCCCACCCACCCCACACCTCGTCGAATAATGCCACCAGAGGCTGACCCACCAACACGCGCGTAAGTAACACTATCCACCGTTCACCTGCTCCTAAATTACTCAACCTAGAATCTGCAAATATTTCACTAATTACCCCGAATAACCGGAAAACCCAGTCCACGAGGTCGGACCGAGACTCTCGAGCATTTCCCATAGTCGTTCAGTGCGCCATCCGCAAAGGGGTTTTGATCCGATGCAGACGCGCCAACCCCACCGCCCGGAAATGGCATGAAGACACCTTCAAAACCTGTGCCTATGGGAAAGGGCAGACAACATGGTGTCAAGCACTGGCACATTCCCATATTATACCATTTCTCGTTCCAAATGACCATTTTTGCAGGTGACAGTGTCGTACCACTCTTGCTTGACTCCATTCACGAGAATCTCCGAAGCGTGAGGATTGCTTAGACTTAGCTGTTCCAAGCTTCATGCCCTACTAACTCGCGTCTCTCCCTGGCATCTGCTCCGTTCCCGAGGAATCTAAAAGGCTCCTGTGGTGTCTCGACCCGGTACACCAAGCCTCTGTGGATAGACAGGTGCGTCTCCCTTACTGGCTCCAAACTGCCCTTCCTTCCGACTAACAGCAGCCCCAGCGAGATAATCCCTTACCGCTACGCAAATGCACGAGCCCCACTAACCTGCGGTGATGGGACGATGTCCCCGACCATACCACTTCCACTTGTCCCACCGTTTCGGAGTCAAGGCTGTCAGTTTGACTCTTCGCCAATCTTTCCACGTTATGACGGGGCAAGAATGTTGTTCCACGTACCTCGCTGCGCCTCATGCTAACATGCCGGACATATCGCGATTACAGTTGGATTGGGGTGGGGTAAATGGGAAATTCCATTATCGGATCTGAGAAAGGCGGAGCGTGGCGGAAAAGGATCAACGAGAATTGTTATGTGAGTGAGTGTGCTCTTCCTATCAACTCAGCTCATTTGGACAGGGGGGTGGAACGTGCCACGCAGATCAAACTCACTGATCCCGTACAGGCTATGTGCATACAGGCATTCCGTCGAAGTTAGACCACGCCGTGGGCCTCAACGAACCCAAACCTATCCATCTCCCTCGCCCCCCCCCCCAACCCGGGCTTTGGTACGCGGTCTATCTCTACCCGCAAAACTGCCACGTTAATCCGTCTTGTAATATGAGGGTCACTTTGAGTCAATCGATCGCCAACTTTGCCGCTGGTGCGATTGCTGGTATTCCAGCAAGTTTGGAGTTCTGAATGTGTGCTCATGAGAACATCTTGCAGGTGAAAACACATGTACGGTTAGATACCGGAAGTCGGAGGGTGCGTCATTCTTTGGGCTCCCTCCGTCTCTCTCCTGACGGTTCTGCTTTCGGCCAGCGTCGGTTGGCTTTACCAGGGCGATTACCTAATGTTGCTACTACACCTATCTATTCACACTCATGCGATTGCGAATGCCTCAGTCCTCCATTCCCATTGGAAGCGCCCAACTCCTCCCCCTGAAATTGTGGGCTCGTTGACCGCATTGTTGGGCGACCATTCTGACCTTCATCAGCTCGGCCAACGATTCCTGGGGTAGAAACATACCTGGGGTGGCTGGACGGATTGAAGATGATACGACAATTGTCGATTCTGACGGGCTACAGTGCAGGAGTAACGGTATGTTATGCTGCATGCATCAAAAGTCTTATCCTGACGCGAGGACAGGGGGGTTCTGTCGTAGCACCGGTCGAGCTTGTGAAAAGCAGGCTGCTTCCATTTTACCTCCCTGCGTTTGTTGATTTGTTGACTTGCGCTTCAGGTTCCAGGATGAGACGGGTACACATATAAGGGTCCACGGATGTCGTCAAGCAGACCGCGAAGAAAGGAATATCTACCCAGGGCAGATGAATACTCACCTCACTTGCCTCAGGATTCCCATTTGCGTACACTTGTGTAGACCCCCAAAGGAGCAGCTCCTGAACGACCTTGTATCTGGGACTATTGGTGGATTCTGTGGGACAGTCGTAAATATTCCGGATATACCTATCCACCTCAACGTTACGCACAGATTCTACATAGGCTTCCCCGACGTCTCTGGAGTATATTCACTAGGTTCTCAGCTCCCCAAGACACCTTTGAAGAGGGGTTAGTCACGTTCGCAACAAAACAATGAAAATCGAGTGCAACTGGTGAAATGGTTGCTGGGGCTCAAGCCCGCCGAGCAAGGCGAGAAAGAGAGGGTGTGAGTAAGATTAGGAGGGTGGCATATGTGTGTTCTCTGGGTTGCACAGTGGCGCACCTGAAATATTATGTTACCAAATGCGTTATGTGTCTGCTATCAGGAGGTCGACCCGCGCCTGTCCAGATGGTTGCAATCGTTCCGGAGCCATCCAAGGGGATGTACCAACGGAGTCGAGACCGCCCCATCGTTGAAAAAGTTTAGGTCTCGAGGATAAACCAAAGTCGGAAAGTCAGCAGACTAGGTTGATGTTCCGGTGAACAATGGGCTTATGGATGGGGGAACGTCCAGCGCCGTGAGTAGGATGAGTGAGACAAAATATTTTGGGTTAACAGTGAGGACAAACGATTGGATAGGGACAAGTACTGTGGGGCCCGCACCGAATCTCATTGCGTTGTGCAGCGACAACGGAGCGTCCTTTGGAGCTCTGCGGATATAGCCGTGCGCAACTCAATACTGAATACCCATCCACTCGGTTTACCCTGACGTTGGGTGGTCGGGGCGCCGTGTCTTTTACCGATTTCCTCGGCTTCGCCCCAAGCAATACCGCGCCTCTTAACGATCACTGAAAGGTTTTAACAGGGCCACCGCACGCAGAGATAATATAGTCACAGCAATGGTCCAAACGACACATCGAGTCAACGTCCTTTAAGCAGCACCAAGGTTAGAACCCATCGATGGGTCATCCACGACGCGTGGGATCTGGTTACCTCAGAGTGGATGCGGTGGCCGACGCCGCGGGCTGCCGCTCGGAACGGGCCATCATCATCATCATCATGACAGGCGGAGTAAAGGAGACGCTCCCATTGTCGCAGGTACGAGGGTCAAGTAATTTCTGCCATGCCTTCACTCCTGCTCACCGTCCTTCCCCAATCACCAGCACCAGTCAGCTATTTGTCCTTGCCAATATCATCTCACCCTCGTCATCCAAAGATACTCTTTGGGCGGTGCCGTTTTGTGTACAGTTTCTCTTGCCAGAGAACACTCTGTAAACTTCCGTAAGATCGCGTTGGTGAGCCAATGCCTTGAGGATGCGAAGAGATCTTTTCTCGACTTCTTTTCGCTCCAGGAATGCAACGTCCCGGCGTCAACAGCCCACCAGAGCGCTTTTTCTTGACTCACCACTCTATGGAAAATCCACGTGGTGCCGTATTATTTTTCCTGTGGCCGTTAGCTCACTCCAAATCACCACCTTATTACCGCCTGTGCTGTCGTCAAATGAAAATGTTGGTGGCCTGTGGAATATTCTCCTCACCGAGTCATTGGCGCTGAATATAGATGCCGGTAGGGTACTAACTTGAAGGGGTAACCGAGGCCTCGTGCGCTACCAACGTTTATACCAGTAGGACGTTGGTAGGTAAAGCCTAGAGAGTTTTACGTTGTGGGTCCGTGGTTGTAAGTCCTTGTGAGAGTGTGTGGTTTTACATGTCGGCCATTTTATGTTTGATTACAACCCATTTTCCATTCTTTCCGAAGGAGATTTGTGCTTTTTGTTAGAAAAGCGTTGCGAGAGGGGATTAACATAAGCAGCAAGCCCTTGCCCATAGCACCCGACAAGACGCAGGGTAACGTTAGTGTGCGACCGCCAGGAAGCGGGATGTGCTGTTGACAAATTGTGTCAATTTACTTTGCGGGCGGCACTTCGCTTCCTGGAAATTAGGCTAAATCCAGAATCACCCCAGTTCGTAAACGGCAAAGACACAGCAGACCGTTGTAGAGTATCGTTGCGCACGGACCATGAGTAGGTTGGTCTTTTGCGTATAAATACCCTAAGCAATGTGGTAGGAAACAGCAGTCCTCCTTCGTTCTCTTCTCCTGCCTTCTCCTACCTTCTCCTACCTTCTCCTACCTTCTCCTGCCTTCTCTACCTTGGTTCTTCCTCCAAGGTCTGCCTCACCGTGATTTTACTAGGTTCCGAGGACCGCATCAAGCACCACCCCCGCCCGTGACCACACCCTCAAAAAAGCGGCGGGCGCCCCAGCCCCCCTTACCTGAGCGGGTACCGGCGGAGGTGGAGACGTAGGGGCGAGCGCAACCAAGGTGAGTAAATATTATTATTTATCTTAGAGCAGATTGAACTAACAAAGTTTTACAGTGCCATGTCCCTCGTCATCACGACCTCCCGGGATCGCTCCCGCCTCCGACCCTAGCAGACCCTCTACATCAGAGTGGGTGCATAGCACCCCCTGTAACTGAGTGGGCTGGGGCTGTGGGTGGGGCATTCCGGCGAGGCTGCACTGGTGGCCTCCCGACATAGGGTTGGAGTCAACTGTTCACTCCAATCCTCGTGCCTCCTTGACGTGGATGTCGGGCTTACAATCTGCCTCTTCTAGGGGCAGGTTAAACTAAGCAGCACGTTAAAATCTTCTCTTCCCTCTCAGCCTCATTTGTGGTAAGTCCCCCATTTCGCCTTCACCACTTGCCCCTTATCTCTTACTGAGATCCTTAGCCTTGCCACTTGTGTAAATAAGTAGTACATGCATGTGTTGGTAGTTAAAATTCTCCTTGTCATTACATGTAGTAAGTGATAACAAGAAGATTGTTCAGGAGCTGTTCCTTGGGAGTCTGTACAAGTGTATGCAAACAGGAATCTTGAGGCAAGTGAGGCAAGTATTCACCCGCCTTGGGGTAGATTCTCTTGACACTGAATACGATACCAAAGTAACCACCATTCTGAAATAGATGACTATGAGCACTATCAGCAACTCTGATTGCCTCGGCGGGATGTTCAGATGCGCCGCCCGAAAATGGATTCCATGCCAGTGTGGGGTCCGAGTGAGCCTTCTCCCTTCGCGGCCTGCTCAACGACGTCCGTGGGCCCGTTATATATGTACCCGTCCCACCTTGAAGCTGAAGCGCGAGTCAACAAGTCGATAAATGGATGGAGGCGAATTGGAACCAGCCTGCTCTCACAAGCTCGAGCGGTATTGCGATAGAGAACTTTCCTACTCTCGCGTCGGGGGTGGGACTTTGACACATGCGGACATAACATACCTGCATTGCAGCCTCTCAGAATCGACACTTGTTGTGTCGTCTTCGATCCGCCCAGCCACCCCAAGTATGCCCCACCCCAAGAATCGCTCGCTGCGCTTCATGTAAGGTCAGAATGATCGCTCAACAAAGCGGTAAAAGAGCCTACAATTTCACGGGGGTGCGTCGGCGCGTCCGATAGGAATGGAGGGCCGAAGGCCTTCGCGATCGCACGAGTGCAAATAGACAGTGGCAACATTGGACAATCACCCTGGTAAAGCCAGCCGAAGCTGGCCGAAAACAGAACCGTCAGGAGACAGACGGAAGGGGCCTAAAGAAAGACGCGTCAACAAAGTTGGCGATCAATTAACCCAAAGCGACCCTCATGCTGCAAGATGGATTAATGTGGCAGGTTTGTGCGTGGAAATAGATTGCGTACCGAGAGTCCGAGTTGGGGGAGACGGGCGGGATGGACGGGTTTGGGTTGGTTGAGACCCACGGCATGGTCGAACTTCGAGGGAATGCCTATACGCTATACGGGAGCAATGGGTTTGACCTGTGTGGCCCATTCCACCCCCCTGTCTAAACGAGCTGAGTTGATTAGAAGAGCACGCTCACTCACATAACGGTTCTTGTGCACTTAGACGATCCCTTTCCGTCATGCTTGGCCTTTCTCGGATCAGGAAATGCAATTCCCATTTACCTTGTCCCCAATCCAACTGTAATCGTGACATGTCAAGCGTACTAGCATGAGACGCAGTGACGCATAAATAACATTCGTGCCCCGTCCTATACAAGATTCCGTATAAAGATCGGCGAAGGGTTAAACTGACAACCTTGACTCCGAAACGGGGGGACAAGTAGAAGTGGTATGGTCGGGGGCATCGTCCCATCACCGCAGGTTAGGGGTTCGCGGAGTTGCGTAGCGGTAAAAGATGATCTCACTGCGGCCGCAGTTAGTTGGACGGAAGGGGGTAGTTTGGAGCCAGTAAGGGAAACGCACTTTTCCACTTTTTCTATCCGTAGAGGTCTGGTATAAGAAATTGAGCAATATACCGCACCACAGGACCCTTTTAGATTCCTCGGGAACGGAGTAGATATCGGGGAGAGACACAAGTTAGTTGGGCACGAAGCTTGGAACAGCTAAGTCTGAGCAGTCCTCACGCTTCAGAGGTTCTCGTGGATGGAATCAGGCGGGAACGGTACGGGGCTGTCACCCGTTGCAAATGGTTATTTGGAACGGGCAAAAGGATGATACAGGAATGTGCCAGCGCTATGACTATGACACCGTGTTGTCTGCCTTTTCCTTGCGTGCTTGCTGTACCTTGGCCGAGTTTGACAGTTTGCGAGTTTTGGGAGGCTGGTATCTATCCAACAGTATAAAGGGGGAGTCACGCAGAGAGCAGAAAAACGGACATAGTAACACCATCGATTTCGGGTATTCGTTCAGGGGACAAGGTGGTCCGGAGATAGGAAGTCTGCTTGAGCTTGATGTTGATGACTCGGTCAGCAATTCAAGGAACGAGTGAATCATAAGGACGCACTGGTTCTTTCCCCTGAGGGTGCGTGCTATCCCATCTCCCGTATCCTCAGCCTCACCATACCCGAGATCCTCCAAAATACCGAGCTCGTTGTACTGCTGGAGTCCTATCAGGTGAGGAGAACTGTTTTCATGAAGAGATTTGAGGTGTTCGTGTTTTAGGATCTCATCTACAGATATGAGGCGGGGAGCGAGGAGGGTCGCGCTATGGATGTTGCCTGTTGTCTGGTCTGGAGGTTGGCTGGGAAAAAGTGTACCACGGGGGGCTGCACCTCATTTTTCTGCAAAAAAAAAAAATGAGCGTTAAATAACGCGTAAACAATCGAACACGCACATTTAAAAAAATCGAGAGCGAACGCGACGGACGATCCACTTGACGCAGAAGATGTGACAGACACGTGACACCAATGGGGTGAACTCTGCCGTTCGCCATCGTCAGCCTTCTCTTCGAGGCTACCCGTTCTTCTCTATGCTCCTCGTACTCTCATCGACACTGGTATGCATACACGTTCCTTCTCTCCATATTTCCGGATGATGGCGGCGCCAATCTCTATCTCGAGACCCCATATCTGAACGAGATGAGCATAGTCGTCGTCTTCTTCCGGCGCAAACAACTACAAGGCCTGTGATGAGCTCCTGGCGCCAGCACAACGTGGCCATTCGTCCTCGTCCAGGTACGCGCTGACCCCCCCCTAGCTCTCTAAACTCTCAGACATGTTTTCCAACATCCACATTCGGAACCACTTTTGTCGTCGCCCCGCCGTACGTCCTTGCTCTTGCCTGCATTCCCTTCACCAGGAGCCCTCACAATGCCCATCAGAGCTTGCTCCAATCGTGATACACCCATACCGCGCCCCTACCTGAGTGTTTGGTCATGCATTACGACTCATATCCCCAGCTATCTCTGTCCTCCTTTCACTCCGACATTGCAATTCGCCAGCCTTCCGCACCATTGATCTCTCTAACCTAGAACTGCCTGCAACCACGGCCCAGAACGTCCTCCCCACCCAGCCCGATTACCACCCCCTCGGTCTCACATGTTTCCACCTGGTATCTCTGGCATATCTCATTCAAGCCTTTGCAAACTCACACTTTGGACAGGAGATGACGATTGGCGCTTGGCGCGCAGACATATTCGAACTTTGTCCCTCCCCCATCATCCACGGCTTCACGCACCCCAGAACCTTGTTAGCACAAGAATCAGCCAATACCGCCTCTGCCACATCGTCCATGTAGATGAATCCGTAGCCAGTTGGAAAGTTCCACTACGTGAGATAACGGAAGAACTAGCCGAAACCGTGGTGGTGTCGACAAGTTAGCTGGTGTTCAACGATGCCCGGACACGTTCAGCGGTGGTGCATCTTCGGCACTTGGTCAAATGTAGTCGTCAAACCCGCGATATCGAGATGGCCTCAAATGGGGATGAAAATGTGGGTAGGACTTGTAGTATTCTGATGAGACGGAGCTGTGATCGAAATCGCTCCGCTTGGCGAGCACGATGGGCACAAGAAAGTATTGCTTGTTAGTAACGCAAGCGAGGGGCGCGGCGTGATTTGTTAACAATACTACGATAGAAGTGATATTCTAGAGGAACCGGAATCAAAGATTTTGACCTGTGTCCACTGGGGTTGTCTCTCTGATGCTACTTCGTTTTCCCTCCAGGACCAAAACCAATGTTTTACTCGCCACTTCAACTCGCGGCTGCTAGCCCAACCGGTCACCGCCCTCATATTTCAGCGGGTATTATTTACCTCTTTTCTTGGGCTTCGGAGGGGATTCCCCCCTCCAGCGAGTTCGCCACACATGTAGACTTCCCTTACTCTCTCTCTCCACCCCCGCCAAGATGTCGGGTTCTACCGGTGAATTCCCATTGGCGTGGAGACATCTGCCGACACTTGGAGCCCACATCGGAATTGTGACGAGTTGCAGTCCTAACGAGCATGGGTCCGTACCATTCCAGTTACCAGACAATATAGTAGGTCGAAAGATGACAGAACGGAAAGAAGAGAGATGAAAATACATAACCGACAAAATGAACGGGCGGGAAGTTTATACTCTACATATGCATATTGGATATATTGATATGTAAACACCGTTCCAGTCCTCTTAACATCGAAAGGCCAACCGAAGCTGACACTCCTGTTTTTGAATCTGTAGCCCATTGATCCGATTTCAAGTAGTCCAGACATATCCCATCCATCAATCGAAAATTAAATGAACAATGCAAGGCGGAAACAGCTCACCACATTCTATTCGCAATTCAACCAATTTAGCGCCTTATTTCAGTTGAGCACCCTTCACTGAAGGACTGGGAAAAGCTTGAACGATACTCACAGCAAGGCGAGCGTCAGATCACCGTGGACTTTGGCCGTCAATCTGATATCTGCATACAAATTGAGATCCAGCCGTAACTTGAGCGGTTTGTCCCCTCCTCCTCCTCCACCACCACCACCACCACCACCAGTGACAGCACCTGCAGTTTGACCAACCGTATTCACTGGATTTCCTGCGGTGCCCGCCAACTGTTTGCCCGTACCCCCAACTTCATCTACGGCAGGTAAACCCCCTCCTTGTCGTTTTCCAGCAGCGTTCCGTCGCCTACGACGTCCTTGGCTTCGTGCCTGGGGTGCCTCCTCTGATCCACTGTCACTGATTGCGCTAGCTATAGACGGGCTGCGGCGAGATCGACTACGGCCCCGGGAGAATTCGCGCTGCGGGGCAGGACCAGGAACTCTGTCCTGAGATGGTGCACGAGATGCAGGCTGGGACATTATGTGATGACTTAGTTAGAATGGGGGGGGGGGGGGGGGAGGGTGTTGGTTCGAGGTAGGGCCTAGCGCGACCGGGTGTGGTTTCTAAGGGATTTATGTGCGGTTAAACTTGAGCTTTATGGTCCCGCAGCAAGAGGTACCAAGCGCCACTGGGCGTAGTGACGTGCGTGCCGTTCGTTCTCCACTCTTGCGTATACTTGACGGGCGCCCAACATATGTGTAGTGGTGAAACCAGAAATAGAAGGGGTATCCGGGCCCCCGATCAGTTGGGCGTCGTCATTGTCGTCATTGTCGTTCCAGTGCAACTAGCCCACCTGAGAAATTTACAAGTGTAGGTTATTTCTCGTGTTTACGGGCTGCTTACCAGGTGGTCCCTTCGCCACATACACATACGCATAACTATCCCCCCCCCCCCCCCCCCCTCTGCTAAAGAAACCGACAAGGGGCTGGTAAGTGTATCCTTCCAACCACATGTGCAGTGCCTTGCTCCGCAGCACCAGAAATATGTTCATTGACATGGTCCCCCTCCCCCCGCGCCCATGACGCAAAGTGGGAGTCCGATTCCAGTAATGGTAGTCAGGCCCACCGTTACTTTGTAATGCAAATCCACCTATAAATAAAACAAAATAAAAGGGCAGCGATACTGATGGCGTTGGTCGTGATTGCGGGTGTTATCTGTAAGTGTGAGGTCCAAATTAGGACGCCCACTCTGGTTACGGCGGAAGGTTTGACCGTGCACAATCCGCGTGCGTATGTACAGTCCCGGGTGCGCAGGTTATGAAGTAAGCTCGAGCATGGTACACGGTGAGGGTAACTAGTTGATCTCAGCTTTATTGTTGGGGAAGATTGGGAAAGGAAACGGTCCGCTTTTGGACAAATAACATTTCGAAATGAATGGTCACATGACATAAACTTTGACATCGACATGTTGTCAGTCCAAGGCACACAGGACGAGACTCGTATCGTCCGGGCGCAGCGCACCACGCTATTGTGAAGACCAAACACCCCATCGCCTTCAACTCGAGTCTTTCCACCCAGAGACGTTGCCGCGCATCCCCTCCAACTCATCACCCTGGATCCTGCTCCCTCTGGGTCGGTGATTCAGGATTGTACCGCTCGTGTCTTGACACTTGGTCATGTCTCGTCATACTGGCGTCGGATTGTCGGATCAACACCGCAACTATGGACTGAGCTGTCCGTTCACATTGCCCAGCGACGTGTGCGTAATTTCCATAACCTCCTTGAATTCCATTTTAAAAGTCCTAGAAATCCTCCCTTCAGTTTCAACATCTTCTTTACATTTTATCCCACGAAGACTCATGGGTTAAATCGCAGCGCGCGCTCCGCAAGCCCGAGTATACTCACAAGGCCCAAACCCTTGAGATGAGTGCCGCACACTGCGGCTGGTTACGCGCCATCCTCGCGCAGTTTCCTCACCTCGGACCAACGACCAGTTTTCTTTCCCAACTCTCGCTTGTGTCCCTCACGCACGTGCGTCATGTTGCTTTGCGTGGTCACTCCGATGAGGATCGGGACGTCGAATTGCCTTGGTCATCACTAGCCAAGCTTGAAACTCCATTTCGTCCCTATCGACAACTGCACCAAGATGCTCGTCCAACGCCCCTAATCTTCATCGAGTTGTACTTATGATCTACCAATGCCACTACTGAGGAAGCACCAGGAGTCCATTCTCCCAAATCACCCGCCATTCTCCCCCCCCCCCCCCCCATCTGCGAAGCTTCTCATGGAAGTGCTCACGAGAGTTCACAGTGCTTGGCTACAATTCAGCGCCTTTGGCCGCCAGCACTGTGGTTGCTCTGACGAGACGGTCGAGCGTGTCGTTATGGCTCTCTTTCACAACCTGCCGAATACCTTGCGTGTCCTTTGCCTCGAGAACCTCGCCGAATGGACGCCACCTATGGTCAAGCACTGTTTTTTTAGCGGATGCCCTTCCGTTGAGGAGGAGCTTGCGCCCGACTCTATGCGAGGAGGCCGTCGTCGTGAGTGTGATTCTTTCTGTCCTTTGTCTCCTGATCTGGATGGTGATGGGATACAATGTCTTCCCTCCCTTCAAGTCTTTGATCATAGGCGCCGTTCTTTACGATCGTCGAATATTGAACGCTGGCTATCATGCTTCGTACTTGAGCGTTGGTACCTGGGGGGGATTTACCTTTTGATGTGAAAGAGAAGTTATGCGGTATGGTTCAAGAGTCGGAAGGGATAAGATGTGTATGGATAGATGGGGAGTGTGGATGGCGAACAAGTATTAGCGGCGAAACAAAGGCTGCAACTGGCTGTGACAATACGTGTACCCGGAGACTAGGTGTACGATTAATAGACTGCTAGTAACGGTGACATTGCTGCTCCAAGGTTGAGACTTCTTGACCCTGTATACTGTCACATTGCTCCTCCCCCTAAACTAAACCATTCCTAGTGCTCCTGGATGTGGAATACGATAGTACCCGTCCACCTTAACCCATCCTCTCAGAAGTCTCCTTTGTCTTGAAGAGACCCTGTCCGTGTTGTGAAGGGTAGTTCTGGTACCCCTCCGAAGCTGGAGGGAATAAGTTGCAAAAACGGACGACTCGAGCCACATGAGGTTCCGCTCGGCGATTGATATACAGCTGGAAATACACTACTGGCTTCCGAAGGCATTGTCTATTGTATTGTCTTGTTCTTGAGGCAACGGCGACTTCCCATTACCAGTGTGATAATGAACCTTCCGATGCTGACCACATATTTTAATTGCTATACGGGTATTGCCATACCTTCGCAATAGGTTGAACTGAAGCTCCAGAAGCGAAAGTGGGTGGGGGCGGGGGAATCGAAAGTGACGATGATCGATTAGGATGGCACCTCGTCCCGTTTGTAAACAGTACTGTATGCTACACACAGCTTCTGACGACAATGAGAACCAGCGGGCATAAGATATCCCTCGGCCGCTATATACAATTTTTTTAACTGGGGGCCACTCCTGTTTGCACAATGAATAACCCTTGAAACCCATCATCATCTGGATCCGTTGGATGTTGCCCGCTGCTGCTCATCCGCTGCTTTTCTACGGATTTGTCAAAACTGGTAACTCCATTATACGCATTAATTACTCGCTTTGCCGCGCTGTTTTCCTCCACCTTTTTCTTGAGCTTTTGATGCATTTGCGCCAATTTCACTTGCGAATGGGTTCCGCTCATTACGTTAGAAGGCGGTATTCTAGTGCCGGTCTTGCAAGCGTTCTTGACACCAATTAAAATAAATGGATGGACATATGAAAGGTTCACTTGTACCTTTTTCATTGTTTCGATTAGTGACGAATCTGTTCACCGACTACGAGTCGAGTGCTCCTGGGGACACTAGAATTTGAGACGCAAGAGAGCTGTCAGGGCCGCTGGTTTCCTTGGTGGACTGATACTACAGAAAGCGAGGGGCTTATATATGTAATATCAAGTGGGCGCCTGGGAACGTGCTGATACCTGATACCGCCAGGGCTGCCTAGAATGATAATCGAGTTTGGACTGTTTTTCTTATAATCGCAAACGGGGATGGAGTTTCACCCGCTTTTCGCACCGAGGTATCAGCTGGTATCAGGTGGACACAAGTCAAATTTCAGACAACCTGCTTTAATCGTTATCAGAGATCGCCATCTAGAAGACTCTACTAAGCGGCTAGTCAGTTCAAGTGTGCGCGATCTGGTGCTGTGCGCGAGGGAATAGTGCACGGGTCCCGTTCAACTAATCTGCCTGGCGTTGTTGGGATTTCTTGATCACAACACTACCTGTGTCTATTTCACGATGTCTTCAATACCAGACGGCGTATAAACAGGAGTAACCCTTAGCATCCCTGTTTCCCACTTATGTATGTATCAAATATTTTCAAACCATGCTGTATTGAAAGAACTATTGTAGGCAGTTGGAGGGCCCGTGATAGGGTCTGGCTCCAGTCTATTCCATCCCTGTCTCCAAGGAGCATTACCGAATGGCTGAGCATACTGTGGCAAGCCCCCGGATAACCCCTAGATAGCCTTGCTAGAGATCTGGATAGGCTCCGGAGATTTTCGGCCATCATGCCAGAGATAAACCGGACGGGCCATCTAGTGGCCATGCTGTAAGTATACCTGAGTGGCGACTGTAGTATTACATTCGCGTTACTCAATATGTGCTGCTACTCACATCTTCCACCATCCTGATACTTCTTCTCTTACCGCCGACGCAGGCCAACATGCTTGAATTTTTCCATTGATTCAAATAGTTTACGCATTTCCCGGAAACCAAATCATGGTCTTGATCAGATTAAGAGCTGCTACTGCTGAGCACACGGAGAAAGAGACAGATTAGGGGTAGCTACTAGGGTTGTTTCTGTTTGTGTGCTATATGTGTTACATCGACCTTACTCCATTCAATTTTGCTTAATTGCACGCCCGGAAGTTTTTGGTGATTTTTCGGGATTTTTAGAGGCTGGACAGCAGGAAATCCGGACGGACCACCAGAGCTTTGACCGGGGCCAGAGATAAATCCAGATGGGGGGCCCTGGAAGGTCCAGACGGGGCTGCTGAAAATTTGAGACAATTCCTTTACTGGCTTATATGGAGTTATCCAGGGGCCTACTGTCGCTGGGCACAGGGTGTTGAAATCAGCTCAAGGAGGTGAGCAGCAACAACGGCGTATATTCATGAGAGACAACGGCAACGAGGCAGCGAGAGGGAAAGGAGGGGTAAACAGGCAAGGTATCTACTGGTCTGTACCTGCAACATGGCCTCCATGAGGCAGTCAAGGACACTGGTGATTGGCATTCCGCCAGTTTTCCGGAATCGCTAATTCCAACACAGGGATGCAAGGGTCACTGCATGCCATATGGGAGCATCAGTATGGAAAGACTCCGGATATCACACCATGACCCTCATGGGTGTGTGTGTCAGTGTGGACCCCTTGGTATTTATCGTACGACGTGATGTTGAGTACAGTGACCCAGGGAGACCTGAGTACTAAGGTGTTCTTTCTAAGGCGTTGGTTACTCAGAAGGAAGGGGACTTTGGGGCGGTCGAGGCAATACACTTCGTAACCTCTTTTGCTCCCTGGGGAGGGGCCTGGTGTGAGGGGTTGCGTAGAATGTTCTATATACTAGACTATCTGTCCCTTACTGTCTCCCATGGATCCCCTGTCCATTTTTCGGGAACGGATTAGGTGCCGGATGATGGGAGTAGAGCTGGAGCCTGAGAGACACCTCTGTCCAAGCGGTTGAGTAATCATCAGACCTCGGGCGTTCTTAGAGGAAAGGCTTCTGAGTGGGAGTCAGCAAGAGCACACGCAAGGCCATCTTCTTGTAGGGGTGCCGTGTTGCGGGAATGGTCATTTAAGATGGGGGGTTCATGAGATGGGCTAGAGGAGCGACGATCCGGAGAGTTACTATGACCGTCAAACTACACCTGCCTTTTTCTTGATTTTTGGGCCTATATTTTGGGCGATCTTGACAGCTTTGGATCTTAGGTGGCTGGTTCCTATCCAACATTATAAAGCGGAGGTCATATAACGGGAATACGTGGGTAGTAGCGTAATGACATCATTGGGCTCTGGCGTTCGTCCGAACTTCGAGAGACAGGGTAATCTGGAGAAAACGACATCTGCTTGAGTTGGACAAGTTAGCGATTCAAGTAGTAAATCATGAGGATATACTGGTCCTTTCCATTCAGTGTGCTTGCAACTCCCTGCACCTTCAACCTCACCACGGCTGAGATTCTCCAAAATACCAAGGCTCTGAGATGGTGGAGTCCTGTGAGGGAAAGGAGAATGACTTGTGTGAGATTGTTGCATTCTCTGATCTCTGCAGTGCCGCCGAGATGAGCCGGAGAGTGAGAGTCAAGCCTGCCTGGATTCACTTGCTGTTGGGTCTGGAGGTTTGATGAGAAGGCATATGACATAAAGTGCTGTGCCTCGTTTGTCTGCGAATATGCGTTGGCTGCGGACATTGTAGACATCGAGAATAAACGTATTACTTTTCCGCTTCAAGTTGATGGGCGATCCGAATGGATGCGCGTGAACTCTCAGTGACGAACCGATCTCCCTTGCCTGGTGAACCCATACCCTTCAAATCCAGATCCTTCCTAGGCAAAACCTCAAATGGCGCCATCCTCTTGACGGCCTTGGTCCTTGCACACTTCATCAAGCAGACACCCTATGGTGCAGCCTCTACCACGCGCTTCTGTTGTCGGTTAATGTGGAACACTACCGGTCGCGTTCAGCGATGGCATAATTGCGGCGTTTGGCCAGCGTGCTGTGTTTAGTCGCACTGTCATTGCAGAGGTTCTCGGAGATTGGTTGGATTCTCCTTTGCCAAGGCAATCCGAGGCACAACCCCGGTTGCTTCACCCCATACTGCATCAACTTGCCCCGGCGACTCGCTTGGGGGCTCTGTATTTGCTATTTTGGAGCCTTTTGATTTTTGGCCCCTTCCCCTTCGGAATGTTGTACACGTGTGTAGAGGTGGGCATGCGGCTACACATGACCGCCCCATGCCACCTCTCGTAGCGCTCGGAACCCGAAACCCGAACCCAGATCGAACCCCGGATCAAGAAGCTCGGATCCGTTTCGGCGTAAGAAACATAAAAATAATCATAGTTATCTTGTGTATAAAGGTACAAACCTGGGAGATGAGTTCTCCAGTCAATATAGGACCCATAAACTCCTTCCTGATATTGTTCTCTCTCTCTCTCTCTCTCTCTCTCTCTCTCTCTCTCTCCCAAATAACTTGTCTTTCTTGGTTTTCGAAGCCCAGTGGTTGTTCCGTCAACCACACTCGCCCTTTGTTTGGATGTGTTAGCGCTGTTTTGGTTGTGTTTTGTTTCTGTTTCGTTTTGGTTTCTGTTTCGTTTCGGCGCTTCTCACGGGCTGAAGAGTCTGCTTCTCTTCATGTGATCCAAAATATATAGCCATTTGCACCTGTCGGAAAGCATGCGCTGCATCCTTTCCTGATATGTCTGGCAAATGCTCATGATATGGCTCCCTTTTTCTCGTTTTTTCCATGAAATCCTGGATGACTTTATTTTCATCTATCACGCCGTTCGAAGTGTCCGAACTCCTGAAATATGCTGTGGGTGACTTATTTTTCAAGCTGATCTGCTTCTGGGATTTATCAACAAATCAATGTATGAGGGGGTTCAGTCATATGGTTACCTTGTCATCTCTTGGTGGCATTGTTTACACTTGGTTGCTAATTGCTACACTGACACCACGTAGAATTATCAAATTGTGTGCAGGCGTTGAAAGAGCAAGAGAATGGCGGAGGTTTCTTTTTTTCGTGGCTATCTCCTCAGCACCTGCAGGATATATACCATCAATCAGTGGTAACGGCTCAGGGTCATCACTCTGGGTTAGTGGTGTGTGGGGCCATGGTCCCTGTATTGTTGGGGCAGGTCGAACCTATACCCTTGATAATGCATTTCCCCTTATACTCCATAGGACACGGTTGCCAATACAGAAATGGTCTAAGAGGAAACACTGATCTGGTCCTAAATTACACGGACCCACCATCACACCGGCTATGTAGTGGTAAAAGAAAGCTAGGATATGGGGTTTGCCTCAGCCTGCCGGCGCCGCATGGCGCCCACCAACGGCAATTTGATTAAAGCCGGTCACTCCTGGCAGCGTCGTGTACTATACCTGCTGTGCCATCCACTCTGGCACCTAACTCTTGAGCAGCATGAGTATTATCACTGCCGTTATGGACATGTTTCTACTTCGAGTCCTCCCAACTTCATTGCTTCCATCAGCTTGGACTGCTCACTCGACCTTGAAACCACCACCTTACACACTATGAATATGCGGTTTTATGAGTTCTCCTGTTTCAAGGAGGGTATATTAATATGGAAAGAGGAGTGGCGGGAGTGGTATGTTTGAGAAATTTGACAGAAGAGTAAAACGTCTACGACGAGCGAGTGGCCCAGAAGTTTGGTTTCTCACTGTCCTCGGACCTCTGTAGCCATGTATTTACTTCCTGGCGCAACATATTCTCAATTCCCTGGATAATTATCAAGGATCCGTGTATCATTTGGTAACTTATCCTAGCTGGGCAAGTGTGTTTACTCTTGTTCGCGCGTATAGCATCTCACTTCTCTCTCCCAAACGGGTTTGCTGCCGTGTCCGGGGCCTCTGCCAAACATACAATCACTATCGCCCCGCCGAACACTAGTGGTCATTGACTCGTGGACTGTTGTGATTGGGGAAACGTCGGTATCGTTGAAAATTGGAATAACCATACCCGGCTTGAGGCAGCAGCAGAAACAGTTCTGCCCAGGGTTCGTCAAACTTAGGCATTTACTACCCCAGATCTGGCCTACACCAAGAATCAGACCACTTTGATATAGCAGGTAGTTGGTCCATGTCTACGGTAGCTAGGTGGGTCGAATTCATCAGTCCCCCCGAATAGACGTTGGTCCCGTTCAGTGTCACTACGTGTCCCTGCAAGTCGTCCTTAGCGAGCGCTGCCATAAGTGGGCGCACTTACGACGTTCCCACACCCACATCCTTTCGTTCCGCATGCTGATTGTTTCGTCCTGCATCCTTATTCCCCTGTGCCCGAGGTTTTCCTCCGGAATCCTGGGCGATCGGAGGCCAAGCCGCTGCACCGCTGAACAATATGATGCCTCCGGGGCTCGCCTGCATCATAATATCATGTGTGCGGAGGAGTTCAAGAGTCTAAGAGATTGTCTAATCCTACCCTTTCTGGGGAATCGGGTGGTTTATTCTGGTCGGCGGATAGCTATTGGCTTCAATAAGTAGACGGATGGACATATGGAATGTTCAGCATACCTTGGCGGGGCGCGGCATCCTTTGCGTTTGCTGCTAATTGCTGACCAAACTGCGCGTAAATTGACCGGGTTATGAACAGGGTTTGGAGGGCAAGCGCGTGCTGGTTTTTTCCTTTTTTAACTCGGTGGTATGTCGCCTCAACAGCTGAATAGATGTACAGTATAATGCCGTCGATTGGTGGTGATGGCGGCTGATAATAGCGGCTGGTACATTAATCATATGCTACCCGGAGCGATTTGAGTGTTTCGATTGCTATTGGTAGGTAGACACCGAGGTTGGATCTAACATGTTTTGCTCACCTGGCTCAGTCGTTCTGACTAGAGATTGTTATGTCCGGGGACTCGATTTAGCTACAGTAATGCTTCAAGATTGAATCACCACATGAGCAACCTATCGAAGAGTATTCTCAAGGGGTTCCATCTTTCTCGATCTCCGGAAATTTGCAGCGTTGAAGCTTCCGGAGTGTAGAGAAAGGATTCCTGGACATTAAGTGGGGATATCGCAGACAGGGTTGATTAATAAATACTGCCAACCAGTGTGCCCCCCCCCCCCCCCCCCGCCCGTCGGAGCATCAGAATCTGTGGCGCGAGTCTGCCTGCTCCTCTTGGACGATTCATTCCTACCCAGCTATGCGAGCGAAATCAGGGTCGATGAAACATCTGATGGAGGCAGGGGGGATTTCGAGTCCTCGCGTTTGTGGCAAATGGCACAAGACATATGTAGATTGGTGGAGGTAATACTCTGCTCCAAGGAGGACATGGGATTGAAATTTTATAAGGGGAAGAAGGGCAGATACAGCAATAAAAGTACCAAAGAACTTATTAATATCTACTCACCCACCACACCAATCCGAAGATACCAGAACTGTCAGGACCAAAAAAATACTCCACGACACCAATCCGTTCCCGCGCAGACCAGACCCAAGACCTGCATTCGCCCTTGTGCCGCTATTCGGATATGTAGGGCCCGTCGCTAGAGGCACAACGCCTTGTGTCTGAGTGACTGCAGTGTTGATAGCAATGGTGGCACTTGAACGTAAAAAGGCAGCTGCAGCTGCGGGTGCAGTAGGGACTGGTACAACTCTCCCGGTAGTGTATGCGCGAATGTAAGAAATTTCGAAGAAGGCGTTGTCGTAGTGGGACCCGGGGCCGACTACGTTATCGTTGTACTTTGTGACGTGAGTTAGTTAACGGTTTCGGGAAGGATTGGTAGGGTATGTGGTGGACGTACGCAAAGGCCTGTTGGGCCCATGGGAGCGCATTGGGGGAGGTATTGTTCTGGTAGGCCTGCCCTGCGACCACGGCGTAAGCGTTGGCCAGAGGGGGGAGGATTTGGACGATTGTACACACCAGGTGCCGCAAAGGGTGATGTCTAACACCAAGTTTTGTGGACTGAAGAATTTGGTGATGTCACAAGTCATAGCCGGGTAGCTTGCGGATGGTGGGCCCCAGTCGGAAATGTCGATTGAGGACGCGCGGGTGGATGTTCGGATCGAGTTTGGGATATTCGGTCTCTGCAGAATAAAGATGTAAGCTCGACAGGATGAGAATAGATATTCCACTTACACTCCAGAACCATATACTAGGTATGGGTAGCCCATGGATAAGATAAGGGCTTGGGGAAGTATGCAAGAGTACTCACAAAATTCTACAGATTGCAATATGCGGTGAGTCTATTTTTGTCCCAAATCAAGAATATAAATACCTACCCAGCCACATCGAACTGGGCGGCGAACACGCCCCCACCAGCCTCTGAAAATCCCGGGCCGTAGCTATTCGGCGCGAGTTCGGCAACTGTACAGCCTGAAGGTGTCGAGCAGTCAAAGTCACCTGAGGTACCGATTTGGTTGGGTGGAGTGGAGTGGAAACAGCCTGGTGTGGTGTGGAGAGCCATTTGGTTGTGATCCATGAGGTTGATGGCTTCTATTATACTTGATCCCGTTTGAAAAATTTCAGGGAATGGAAGTGCGGAAGAGACCTACTCGATTTCGCCGTCGTCTGGCCATGCGGGCCCTTTGGTCCAGAATGCAGGCCAGACGGAGCACCCGAACGGCAGGTGGACCATGTCGGTTAACCACAGGCTACCCACAGCGTAGCTATCCTGGCTTGTTATCCGGATCTGAGCACCCTGTAAGTGCTGTCCGTGAGGTGTTGACATTGAACAGGGACGCACCGAGGCTCGTTTTTGGTTGTATTCAACATTGTGCAAGTTGTCCACTCTGAGAACGACGTGGCCTGCTGGGTTGATGTACGCAAGGTTTTGACGGAATGCGTCGTCACGGTTGAGCCACACCACGTCTCCTACGAGTTATCTCAAGTGAGTCGGAGCGACACAGCAGAAAAGTCCTGGCTGACCTAGGGTTAAATTATCATAGTTTCCGTAGAAGTCCCAACGGTCAAAGAACCGGATGCCAGAGTGGTCGCGTACGAGGTCGTATGTCGTCGTCGAGCGTACGAGAAAAAGAAGGTGAAAGAGTGACCACAAGGGCATATGTTGGGACCAGGTTGACGAAGCATTGAGAGGGTTGGAAGGGTATAAATACTGGTGTGATAGGATATATTTTAAATTTAAATTTAGCAATATGATTGAATTGATGGTTTCCTTTTTACGACCATGACAACCCACCACCACCATCCACCTCGTCCTCTTCACCTCATAAGTCCTGTGCAGCAGATAACCACAACACCTACAAATGATCTCCTTTCCACACCACCACCTCCACCATCTAGTCTCCGCAACCCAAAACGCTTCTCCCTGGCCACAAGCTCACCGTCAACCTCGACCTCGGCAATTACACCGCGACGTCAGTCATCGATATCATACTTCCCACCTGACTCAACAGATGGTCCACGACGTGGTGCGCTGCCGCGCAGGAACTCGCTGGGCGTTCTTAATGGATGGGTCGCCCCGAGGCAGGTGGCAGCTGAGGGAACGCAGACGAGGCGTAGAGCAGGTGCCGTGCCGCTTCCTGCCACGTCAACATCGGTTCCCGGAACCCCCGCACCGAGGGAACGACCACCGTTGACCTTGACAGAAAAGTGCGTCTTTCTTGTTGAGCGAGTTTCTGGTGTGTGAGGTCAACAAGTTGAACGGTCGTCGGGCTCCTGCTACAGACACGCGGATCTCTTGCACTTTATCGCGCAGAAGGAATCCAAATGCCTTGAACTGCGGTCGCAGCTGGTGATTCATGAAGCTGAGCTTTTGCAACGTATGCTTCATCGTGCTTTCGTTCCTTGCTCATCACTTACGTACTGTACTAGTGAAACGTAAATGGGAACGCATCGTGAACAGGGGACTTGAGTGTGGCCTGAACCCAGCCACATCCCTCAGTAATGACACCACCGCACCAAGTCACAGCGAGGTAGTTCCCGGCCCGGCTGTCCTTGAAGGACTTAGGGAAGGCATGCAAGAAATGAGCAGGTTCTTCGCCGCCGGTTTCTCCATGGCGGACCCTAAAACATCTCCCGCTTCCACACCCCATACCAAGCCCTGCCCCATACCCGTGTCCACGCCAAAACACAAACCACCATCCCTGTCGCCCTCTACTCGCAGATCCCACTTGGCAAGGGAATCAGACTCGTCGATATCGACATATGCAACTAAATCTACTACGCGATTCTCCCAGTCATCGGTGTCGTCTTTTGGAGAGGAATTCGTCTATGCATCTCCCAGTGATCAAGAAGAAATTCAGGAGGATGATGAGGACAGTAGCGACAATGCCCAAGTCTTAATGGTGCGCGACACAGGAGCCACGCCAACCATGAGCCCAAATCCCGAATTTCACAAACAGAAGTATAGAAAGCAACGGTCCAAAAGTCACCAATCTCGGCCGTGTCCGATATCACCCCAGGATGGTACAGCAGAAAGGGGCAAGGGCGAGCTGGATTTGTGTGTAGAAGGGGAAACGTGGAGTTCGAGTGTTAAAGCGATAAAAGCACACTGCCGGAGGTCCCGCGATGCTTCCATGCGACTTGATCCAGAACACATGGACTTTTCGACACTTTCGCCGTCCGCGCTACTTTCTCCACCTTTAAGAGGGGCCAATGCCAGCCCGTCGCCCCGTTCTGCGTCCCCCTCGTTCCTTCCGTTAGATGGGACTAGGAAAGAAGTTGTAGCAGACTCGACAAGCAAGAGGTCGAATTTGAATTCCAACGGTGTAGGAGGTTTGCCTCCAATGGCTTCGATACCAGGTCTTGGCTCCTTTGCGGCTGGTGCTGTTTCCCCGCCCCCTGTCAGCTCATGGATGGATAGTGTGGGGAAAAAGTTGGGACAGCTGCAACGGAGTTCTACGTGCGTTTTACATATCCCTTTATAGATATTCTCGTTCATTCATTGTCTTGGTTCCTGGACAGATTCACGAAGAGCCAAAAGCGTGCCTCGCTCTTATTAGCGGATGTGTCACAGTCCATTGTATCTGTCTTGACGTCACCTCCACCTTCGACAGTTGCTGGCGCTAGCGCGACTAGTGCGAGCGTTGTACGCACACCGAGTGTCACCATGTCATCACCGGCTTCACCCAACCCGAGCCCGAGTCCGACATCGTTGTTGGATGACGACGAGGATACGGTTAGGCTTGACACTGCCTTGTTAGTCCCTGCGAAGACACACAAGCAGACCCAACCTGGGGCGAGTCCTGGTATGAGTGAAATGGGCCTGCCAAGGGATGTAGCAAGGACCTTGAAGCAGACGGGGGACGATGACGACGACGAATGGAACTGGTAACCTGGGTTGCTGTATGCATGAAGATCAATTAGGTCTTCGGGATGATTTCGTGGAGCTGGGTTTCTGTTTGACCTTGACCCATCAACCACTCGTTTAATGACTTAATGTTTATCTTGGGGCTCAGTTTAATAGTCTGTGGACTAGGTAGAGCATTTTGGCCAGCATAAAGTATACCCCCCCAATAGAGATGAGGACCTGAGCGGTTTCCGGAGAATCAGTTCCGAGGGGCCCGGAGTGATCGGGGGAATGGCCAGGCCGGAGCATTAACACACGACTTTTAATTTGTTAGCTCTACAGCAAGGTTACCCTGCATCCACTCGTTTGCATTACCTCTTTGCACCCCCTCTCGATGCCATCGCTGCAAGTCTGAACACAACGACGACTGTCCGTGAGAGATACTATACACCCTGAAGAGACGCAGAGATGGTGAACGAGCACCATGACATTGGCGGTGGTAGGACAGAGGACTCGGCGACTGTAAAAGTGGCAAAGGATATTTTGTTTGGTGGTGTGCGTCCTCTTCTTCATAGCCACACACCAGTGGTACTCAGATTGTTCTTGCAGATTGCGGGGATGGTGTCGAAAGTGTTTGAGCATCCATTCGACTTGACCAAGGTCCGGCTGCAGGCACAGGTGCTAGACGCGACTGCGAGGTTCAATGGGCCTTTGGATTGTTTGTACAAGACGTGGAAGTATGAGGGGTTTCGAGGGTTGTATCGCGTGAGCATCTACTACCTTTCCTCTCCCACTTAACTCACATGAGGTGGGCACGTATTTGGTATAGGGCTTACCCGCACCTGTAGCAGGTGCCATGGCCGAAAATGCCTCGCTCTTTCTCTCGTATCGCGAGTTGCAGAATGTGATCAAGAAGGTGACGAACAAGTCACCTGAATACCAGCTTCCGCTTTCACAGCTTACGATTGCCGCTGCCGGTGCGGGTGCCATCACGAGTTTCGTCTTGTGAGCTCTCCCTCTCCCACTCTCTCCCTTCTCCTTCTTTCCCGTCATCTCATCTCCTTACCTGGACACAAGGACCCCAGTGGAACTGGTGAAATGTAAAATGCAGGTACAACAACTTGTTGTTGCCCAATCCGCCGCCTCTTCAACACCCGCAACAGCAACAGTCTCGGCAAGAACCATTCCTCCCAAACGACCGCCTGGCCCCATCTCCGTGCTCACCTCCATCCTCCGCACAACTGGCGTCCGCGGCCTCTGGCTCGGCCAAACCGGCACCCTCATCCGTGAAACTGGTGGCGGCGCAGCATGGTTCGGTACAAAAGAATACGTCGCCAGGCTCCTCGTCTCTCGACGTCTTCGCGAACAGGGTATCTCGCCCGAGTCTGCGAGTGTGAGTGTGAAGGCGCTCAAGCCGATGGAGTCTGCGATTTCGGGTGCGTGTGCGGGTGCGATGTTTAATTTGGTTTTGTTTCCTGCGGATACGGTGAAGAGTGCGATGCAGACTGAGGAGGAGTTGAGGCCTATGAGTGGGAGGGGGGGGAAGCTTGGGAATGCGAAGCCGGCAACGTTTTTGGGGACGTTTAGAGAGATGTATGGGAAGGGTGGGGTGAGAGGGTTGTATGCTGGGTGTGGAATTACGGTGGCGAGATCGATACCGAGTAGTGCTATTATTTTCTTGACTTTTGATGGGTTGAGCGAGTATTTTGGGTGATGGAATGGGGAAGATCTGTAGATCCATTTAGAGCGCAATCCAAGTAGACAAAGTAGATTTTTTGAACGACAATTTTGCTGATTTCCTCGTGGGACCGGCCGTTCTCTACTAAGGGACCAATACAGAAAACACGTATCTAGTCATACCAAGGACGGAGGCATTAGATTTGATGTACTATCCACGAATGATAACGCGGGGACTATGAGCCATCTTATTATAAACCTCCCTTGTCTTCTTCACCATAGTCATTACTAGAATGTAACCACGGAGGGACGTGCTACTCGCTATGATACAATCGTCGAAGATCACCCGAATGTGGAGGATCACTCCGTTTGCAGACGCACCACGAACGATGTGTGAGGCATTAGCAAGAGCGACATGTCTAAGTCTGAAATTTACAGCGATCCCATATACCAACCAGCAATATTGGATGAACTGGAGAAGACCTCCTAGCAACTTTCTTAATAGATAGTTTACCAACAGAAATGGAGGTCCAAAGGAGTCATATATCGAGGACATGTAGTAATAATTTTCATTCGTCATAGCGTCCTACACCAGCCCGTTGTGCTTCTGTGATCGAGGCGAAACCACACACTTGAAAGGTTTCGGGTAGCTATTTGCAGGACATTCAGTGAGGCATTATTATACCACTGTTAAAGAAATGCAGACTTGCCTCGCGAGATTCTCAGTGAATTGAGGTATGTAGTACAAGATCTTCGGATTCATCCACAGAAAATATAAAGATCCAAATCAGGGATGCGATGAGGATGAAAATGGAAATTTCAGCAAGTGCAATTTCCCTCACAGATGCCTTTGTCAGATGGGGACCCACCAGTGAAAACTCGGGACGAGAGATATTGGTTTGATGCCAGCAATTTACCTGCTGCCGAATCCAAAATCCCACTGCACATACAGGATCAATTGGTATATGATCGCTATGGACCCCGAACTATCGACGATCGAACTGATGCAAGCTGTTTGGTTCAAGCCACGGAGGCAGCCTAAATAGTTCAAATTTCAAAGACCGTGTGGAAGGCCAGGTTTATTGACGTCGATGGAATGCGAAAATATGAAAATGTGACTGGCTTCCTCCTCAGTGATCATGCGCCTCCCCATGCCATCTGATGCTCACCATATCATGGGTGAATGAGAGAAACCTGCTTGATAACATGTGCACACGACCTCCACCCAACCAAAGGTTACTTGCTCGCGAAATTGGATTTATTCTCCAACTATTAATGCATCACTGGTGACCACTTGAGTGGCCGCACGAAACACGACGACAATTATCTCACAGTCAATTGGGACATTTAAATGCTTGCAATATACCCTACAAGAAATTCTTTACACGTCCCCCTACCGTCGAAAAACACAGAGCCAAGGTTCTGGCCTTGCCTACAGTATTAGTTTCAACCGCAAGGTTAATGAAACTCCTCCCCCAACTCACGCTACCGTGACATTCAAGCGTTGGAAACCGCGATAGATTGAGTACCAGGAGTGTAGCAGAAGTTACGGTCCATTGGGCCTCGACAGCCTGAGAGCTGGTTGCAAGTGCCCCTGCAGCCTGAGGTATTACAAAACCCGATATCGTGGGTCGCACTCAGGCACTGCGTGCCCGGCGCATTGAGGCACGTTGCGCCGCCATTGTACGTTGTGCACTGCCCGCCACAGAAAGTAACAGTGACCTGGTTACAGTAAACGACCACTGTGTTCTGTGCCGAGCGTCCTGCAAGCGGGTTGAAGGGCTTGCCGACAAAGGTAAGCTCTGCGTCTGTGTCAGCGAGCCACCGCGCGAGTTCCTCGTGAGAGGCAAGGAAATCAGCAGCCTGGAAAGTGAATGAGCAATGTCCAATAAGTTTTACGATGACCTCTGCTCACCTCGCGCGATGAAACTCTTGATTCCTGTGTGGGCACTACATCCGCACAATAGTCTGTATTTATTGTGGTGCGAGACCGACCTGAGGGGCAGCACGAGCATCAATGACCTGGAGGGCTACGAGGAGGTTTAAAGAGAGAGCGGAGAACTTGAACTGCATGATGGTTTGGATGGCACCTTACTCGCAGAGCAGCTCCTGGGATCTCTTTATACTCAAATCCAATCTCATGAATCGAATCCATGGGTGGGCTGTTAGTCGGTTCCACTATCTGTATGAACAGGCCTTGGGGCATGAATACTGCCCTAATTAACACCGATCAACATGGGGTGTTCCGCAGCACCCCAGGTCTCAACAGCACTCTGTAATTACAGAGCCTCAGGCGCCGGGGGATTGTCAATTATGGGTGGCTTGCAGCTAGACTATTATCGGGCATCCAATTGTCATCAAAATGGAAATGAGCCTTGGTTGTGTGGTGTGGCGTCCTTCTCTACGATCCGCCATTCCTCAATCCGTGTTGGTGTCCATAAGTAAAGGGCTGAAACTAGCGATTATAGGACTAGCTCGAGCGCCGCTGTATTACATCCCGTCGTTTCCTTGTTGATTCTTATCTCCACGGCTTTCCTTCGCCATGATTTTTGGCTTCAGGTTTGTTGGTACCATGTTCACGCAGGACTAGTTTTGGAACGAGCTAGTTACTCCGACAGTCGCTTAGGCTCTGATCGTCATGAGCACTCTCACTTCTGAGTCCTGAAGAGTTCAAGACTGGAAGGCCGACAACCAAAGATTACCTTGTGAAACGGACAGCATTTCCAGAACCTCAATGGTTGCAGGAAACGCAAAGCAACAGCTATTCCATAGTTACTGTTCGAACTTGTCAACATTTGCAATATACATCATATGAGACTACCCTATGTGTCCCTTCACTCTGAAAAACCTACAAAGGTCGTCCCCAGCACCAGTTTTCAAGCCAGATTGGAAGCCACAACCAGACTGGTATCAGTGGTCCTCATCACCATCGCAACTTTCGTCATCTACTGGTAATGGTGTCGAGCCCATGAGCTCTCCGACGACAGTAAAGACAGAATAGATATGCCCGCGCTTGTCGAGGAGATCGTTGATCGCTTCCATCGAATTCTAGCACGGCCATAAAAATAAATAAGATCCCCTGAAGAGCTAGTTAGTGTGTATGACGCCAGAGAAGTAGCCTGGTTGAGGAGTATTTCTTCAATTCCGTTAGAGACTTCCAAATCTCCCTCAACGATAAGCCTAGAATGTTACCGATGACTGGCCTATCCCGGTGGCCCAGGTGGGTGCTTATTGGAAGATGTGAAGCGCTCGATCAGCAAGGGCACAAACGCTCAAGACAGCAACTGGCAAGGATATTGGGATCAGGGGTGATGGCTGGAGGCTTGATAGAACTCTTTTTGATCACAACACATATAAAGAAGTCATCACAGAAGCCATGATGGAAGCGGGATTTGGGACGCACACAATACGAGTAACAACGTTCAAGGAACATCGCGGCTACGGGGAGAGGCGTGAGATCTGGTAACTCTGGTGCTGTGATACAAGGAGTAAAAATTCAGTTCGCGGTACTCAGTCGCAACCCGAATTTGTAGTGCCTGGGTGTGTCCAGCCCTCGCAGGTCCTCACAGTGTTTCACCCCTACTGCTGGCGTATGACTATTTCAGAATATGCAACATCCATTGATTATATGCTAAAATATCAGACAAGGATATAGCAACCATAAATATGCTCACGCTCAAATATAGTCATACAGTACGCCGGCAGGCGGCACCGCAGACCTCCCGTTTGGGAGCAGTGACGTACTTGGCATCACCGGTATCCCCGACTCGTCGTCGTGGTCGAGTGGGTCCCCTTTGCCTCTGCCACGATGTCTACTCCTCCTAAGAAGAACAAATTTGATCCAGAGAAGGACCTACAAGATCTTACAGGCAAGGTGGCTTTCGTTACTGGTGGAAAGTGCGTCAGTACCTGGGGCCTAACTTGATATTTCACTTACCACATCCATAGCCGCGGAATTGGATACTTCACCGTCAAGCACCTCGCGCGAAAAGGCGCGACTGTCTATCTCGGCTCACGCTCAGAAGAGGCAGGCACAGCTGCTGTCGCACAACTGGAGAAAGAAGGCGTTGGGAAAGGGAGTGTGATCTACACATGGTGTGACATTAGCACCCCAGACTCTGCACAGAAGACGGGAGAAGGGTTATTGGATAAGGTGGATCGCCTCGATATTTTTGGTGAGTACATAGGCGTTGAGAGGCATCCGTACAATCCATTCATTAAAATCTCGTTGAACTAGTGATGAACGCGGCCATGTAGGTTGTCGCAACAGTATCCCAAGTATGGGTTCTGAGCTCTGGCGTCGCTCGCCCTCCACTAGGTTAGCAGATTTTCGGATGAAAAATCCAGATGGTGTGTCCCCTTTTGGATTACATATCTCAGCACCCTCCTCACTCGAGTACAGAAATCCTCGCAGTCAAGTAAGATCTAGCTTCCCTTGGAGGCTTTACATCCGACCGTGTCGTTTCTCCATCTACAGCCACTTTGGGAACCTCAAACTACTCCAAACTCTCCTTCCCGTGATCCAGGAGACATCGGAAAAACATGGTGAAACGCGAGTTATCACCGTATGCACTCACTCCATGTATACTGTTATGGGTCTCTGACTTAAAGGCGGCCCAAGGTCTCGTCAATGGCACACAAACTCAGCCGTGCAAAGAACCCCAGTATTGAATTCAAAACTGCCGACGACTTTCGACATGACTTTGTCTCGGACGGGAAGTACAAAGCCGCATTCGCATATTATGGTAAGTCTACCCAATCACATGCTCTCGTGCCTTCAATTTGTCTCTAACAAATGCCATGCCAAGCCGTCTCCAAGCTCTGCCAGCTGATGGTTCACGTCGCGCAGCACCACCGCCATAAATCTAATCCTAACATGACCTTCGTGGCCGTCGACCCTGGCGAAGTTAATACCTGGTCCCATATCCTCCCAATTACCCGCTTCTTCACCCCTGTCATTAACCTCTTCTTCGATTCTCCTGAAGTCGGATCATACAACCTGCTATTTGCCGCCGCATCACCCCAAGTCCAAGAACAAAAGGATGTATATAATGGTGCCTTCTTGACCCCCGTTGGAAAGGTAACCCCTATAGGGTCAAATGTCACTACCCAGAAAGCGGAGGATCTGCTGGAAACCTCGGATAAGTTTTTCGCCCTGCCTGGAATGTTCCCCTTGGTGCAACGCCCATCCCAGCAGCCTGGTGATTCAGGCTGAGGGTGAGACAGATGAACTCTGGTCCGCGACTTAGTGGCCCTGTTATGAGTATGTCACCGCCCCGTCTGTAGATTCTTATTGGGTATGAATCCTGTCATCCGTTCACTAATCACAAACTTAGGCATTTATGTATCACATATTCACGATCTAGATTTTGGCAAACAGTTTTGGGTGTAGTTGCCATCACCTGTGTGAACGCGTTTAATGAAATCGAATGCTCAAAACAATTGGTTTGAGTCAACCATGGGAAACTGGATATATTTCATCTCGGTTTAAATTACATAATTTGGCTAGGCCAAATTTCGATAGAACTCTCTGAGTTAAAATACGGGTTCTGGAGGGGCTTTATCTAATTGTTTACACATCGCTTTCAGCTGGGTTGAAATGTTGATGAAAAGCACAACCTTATACTGGGTTTTCAGCCTGATTTAAAATATTGCTGAAATTATGCAAATATGTTCACTTTTTTACTGAAATAAAAACACCGACTTTCCGGTGTGAATAGACGGCAAGCTAAAACTCGTGTTTCAATCTTAAGTCTTCATGCATCCCCTTGCGGATAACACAATTTCGGCTAGCTATGTTGGTTGAATTGCATTCAGCCCAGCAAGAAAGTTTCATAAGTATTTGATAAGATACACACACCACTCCGCGCGCTCGACGCCCAAAAAAGTGGGCTTGTCAAGAGTTCACGTTTCCAAGCTTGAAGTAATGTTAATCTCTAGAGCTCGAATAGAGTCGAGGACGCCCATCATCTCTAAGTATCCACCGGAACTCGGTCCACCGGGCTACACATACCTGAATAGAAGGGGGTGTGTGGAATGGGTGGTTAGGTGTGGGGCTACCAACGGCGTCGATGACACCGATGATTACTCCCTTGGGTATAACGAAGCCCTGGGCAATGCGCCACAGAAATCACAAGTTTCCCTCACCCTACCGTCAGAGAGTCGACGCGCTTAGTGAGTTAACTTGCAAGCCCCGTGCATCGGTTACCTTGGGTGCGGGACCGAGTCCAGAATGGCCAACATATGGTCATGAACCTATGAAACTCACGCAGCAGGGCACAAGCAGTTTGTTAATTCAATTATGATCCCCACTCGGATCCTGAACAACACCCCCCCCCCAAAAAAAAGCAACCAAACAAACAGTCATGGAGCATCAAGGATGATGATGCGCAGAATACGCCGGGTTGGCTTCCAACCCAGGGCCAGCTCTGGTGTCCACTTATCGATGACAAACAGCGAAAAAATCGTGGCCCTATTTGTGATACATAATCGCAAATGTCCGAGCACTCAATAAAGTCGCAGTTCCAGACAATATGTGTCAATGGTATATAAACCCTCGGCTACCGAGGAAATGAGGTATTTAAGTATAAACGCAAGAAAAACCCAGCACTCTCTTGCCTCTTCCAAAATCCCGTCCATAACTTGACCATTCTACGGCGAGTTGGTGTGTGGATTATGCAACATACGTTAGTAAAAAATCCGAATCCATGGTATGACTGAACCTCATTTGTCTATTGATCTGTTGACCGACGCCTGGAGCGGCAAGGAATTAGAGCTACCAGAGCCAGAGGACCTGTGTAAATGCGTTTAATGAAACCCAATCCTCATGCTCGTTAAGAATCCGCGTGGCTATGTGGGCACAGCATACTCAGTATAGCGTTGGCGATCCCACCCCGAACATCCTGGTCTCAACATTGTAGCAAACGTCAACGTGATATCCGTTCTAAAGTTCCCTCGAACGTTTCTCGCAGACTGAGGGGCAGGCAGCAACAGGATTGATATTAAATCGATAGATGGTATCTCTGGTATCAAGCCACGGCAAAGCCATCATGCCCGCGATGATCTGGCCATGGGGGTGTGGAATGCCGGACGCCACGATTCTTATCCGTGAGAATAATCATCTCATCACTTCGTCTAGGGCTATTATCACAGTTATATTTATTCTGTTAGTTTGAGGTTGGGATAGTTCCGGTGTAGATAGTTTTCTCTGTGTATTATACCCACTGCAGTCATCTGGATTAATGCATTGGTGGTCATGGTAGAATTCTGCTCAAGGTGATAAATGACTCGTGTTCTATTTCCAGCGATCAGATGCCAACACTTATGGGGCCCTGTGCACGACGTTGGCGAATTATATGATGGAGAGCGATCAGTTTTGTTCTCCTTGGACAGATCTTCTGCCAATACGTGATTGGAGTGATCCATACGATCAACCTAGAATATTTCGTGGGTTGCTGCTGTGCACCATCATCCTCTGCTGGAATACGGCCCATGATTGCTAGCTCGAGCATTTTCTCAGTCATGAGGCTGGACACCAACTGATACTCATGATCCAGTGTCGTATAAACATCTGATGGACTACAGAATACAGCATCGCTTCCAGAAACTCGATGACATCTATGCAATGGGCAGAAACCTGAGAGTCATAAGGAATAAGCTCAGTATTTTCCCTGCATAGTGTGTCGTTACGAGTACTTTATAAATCTTTTACATCAAGCGGATTTCAGGGATTGGGGGCACGGAACATCGTTCAAATTTCACGGAACACGAGCGCTACTTGGCTGATCGGCTCCGCAATGGGAGTAGAAGGGTTAATAGCCTCCGTGTTCATCTAATCCAGGCGATCGCGATCCTTCGAGCCTTATAAGATAATGTGAGTTGCAGCAAGCTGAACGACAACCTTCCCCCCCCCCTCGCTCTCCCATTACCCTACTTCCCCCTGCATTCCTTGACGGGCTGCGACTCGGAGAATGGCTGCGCCAATCCCTCAAGTTAACTTTAATTCATCGCTCAAACAACTAGAGCTTCTGCAAGTCGGATGGGTGAGCACTAATTCAAGGCTGGAAATCTCTATCCGATACTCAGAATGCCTTTTCCCCACCAGTATATGGATGGTATGCACGATATCCTTGCGCCCGAATTTTGAATATGATTACTCATGATCCTATTCCTGACAGCATCAGTAGTTGCACTTTATGTGAGAGTCGTTTCACTTGTCGGGAGCTCCTCACTAAATATTTGATCTGTTGAAAGGCCTTTGAATATTTCTTAACCCTCTCAATGGAGGCGTCCTTAATCTGGCCATCAAAATGGAATACTATCAAAATCTTGTTTTTGTTCAATCGCTACATCCCCATCGCCGAATTTGTGGTAAACTACATCCGTGACCATATACCGAACATGGCTAGTCGCTGTCCAGCCACCATGCAACTTTGCATATGTGAGTCCCATCAGCTCTTTGTGTTTCACGAATTGACCTCCCGGTTTCTCGCTTGCCCAAGGGTTATATCTTATAGGAGCATATGGGGTTGAACGTCAGTTTACTATCGCGTGAACGGCAGACATATTACAAGATTATTGCTGACACCCAGCTCACTTATCTAGTTGTGTTAACTCTTCGCGCATGGATGATATGGCGAAAGGACCCGGTTGTCGTTATTGGGACTATGGCATACACCGTGTTGAGCTTTACGGTTGGTGTTGTAACTGCGGAAAAAGCTGTGCTCTCCCTCCAGTGTGCGCTATTTGGGCAGTGAGGTCTCCCTCTCCGGATCTGATTAAGATGTTTTTTTTTAACAGTCTTCGACCTACGTCCGCTCACCGGCTGTCTAGCGGAACTTTGGCCACCCCAACTTCTACATCCCATACGTGTTGATTGCTGTTTATGAGACCTGGTAAACCTATTGATTCCTCCTTCTTTGCGAGCAAGACCAAACTCTATTTTTTTCAGCCATTCTCATACTCGTCCTTATTCCGTTCATACGAGAGTGTATGCCCCTGCTGTCAGTTGCTTCCACCATTGGCTCATGATGAACCCTTGATAGATCGGGATTTCGGTGCCACATCGTTCTCAAAGGGCAAATTATTTCATGCGGTCTATACTGAAGGTCAGAAAATTCGATGAGCTGCGGCCTGGAATAGCACTCTTACTTAATTCTCACAGGAATCATATTTTATGTCTTCCAACTGTGTGAGTGTATTTTCCTCCCGGAAGCCGGCTTAGCCAATGGCTATCATACAGTGTCCACCATCATCACAGTGATCCTGACTTGGAAAATCGTAAGTCTCAAGGCGCTATTTTTCGAGATCTTAGTTCTGAGTGGCGCGGATTTTTTTAATCTCAGCAAGATAATGTTCTCATGTCAATATAGTATGCCCCGTCACTTATCGTAAGCTGGCCTCCCACAGTTTGCTGATAATCCGCACCAGTATGTTTCGCATTGTTCGCGCGGTGTTTGCGAACAGAGTGATTCTCCATATTCGGGAAGCCTTCGAGGATCGGGTTGTAATGAGTACCACATCACTTCCGTGGTAATGCGGATGCGTCCACGGTTGTTTCCGGCGTGCAAAAAGATACCCAAACATGGTGGTCCATTCTTCTGGCATGAATACAGAAATGTCACCTTAGTCGTGTTCAATACAAGAGTTTATCTGGCATCAATGCACACTCTCCACTCAATACGTACAGAGTTACCATCATCGCACTGAGCCGTCAGGACGAAGTCCGGGTTTGCCTAATTTGATACACCGCGGTGAAGGTGATTGTAGGTAGTCATTGCGACTCAAAGTAGGGGCCGCTCCTCCAGTAGGTCCTTTATTACTTGAGTCAGTCCCCACAGCTATCGCTGGAAGTGAAAGGATGCCGCAGGACCCTCGAGGTGTTTTTCCGCGAAATGTTTCATATCGCCACGCATGTAGTACTCAAAAACATCCTCGCTATGTGTTCCTGCCTATTCGTTATGTTGACAGGCACCGCCGAGGCAATTAATAAGAGTGAACTCCAAATGCTATACTCTACTGTAACCAGACGATGCTCCACGATCACCCAAAAATTCCGCGCTTCGTTTACATACTGCAGAGCTCGGAGACGGTCAGCAAGGAGCTCGTTGCTAATGTCAGCACAGCTTTTCGACTACTGTATCCTTACGAAAACGGGCCGTCGTTGTCCTCGCTCGCTCAGGCTTATATATTGAAGGTATTATGCCCCGTGTTATGAAACATAAACTAGGCAGATTCATGCGCATATTGCACAGGTGGAGCTATACCATTGCGATAGGGCCTGATCCCGTTGGATCGGATTTGTAATAGGTGCTCGTGAAAAACCCCAATACATCAACGATTTGGACAGACACGGTGGTTACTAGGGTGAAAGCTAGTTTAGCTGCATTTCGGTGGGTCAAGGGTCGCTTTCTTGCATGGCTCTCTCTCTCTGTACGACGCAACTAGTGACGGGGATAGAGTTGAAACAGGGTCTAGGCGTCGGGTACAATGGTGTAGGACAGGACAACCCGATATTCGTCGGGTTGTGCTTCGTTACCAACACAGTGGCTGGTTTCAGGGAAGAAATATATTCAATCCACTCACTCGGATGAAGTACGACGGGTATCCAACGACGGGTAACGCGGAGGTTCTGACAGAATGCTGGCGTGCAGAATAGCGGCTCGCGCTGGGATTCCATGTATAATGGTTTTGGGGTGGACACCACAAAAGGTCGCGAGCGAGCCAAAAATTCGCAACAGGGCGGGCGCTAGGCTAACCCACTGCTGTCTTTGACGGTCGAGCACAATGATTGCTCTTGGACCTCCGATTTTATCAGACCCTTTGCTTGAGACACTGGAGCTTCTGTATGTTGGACGGGTGAGCAGCACAGCAGTCACAACGCTTGGATTTCCCGCTCACGCCCTCTAGTATCTAAATGGTATGACTTGAATTTTTTAGATATTCGAAACTTACTCGCTGGGTTCCTCGTAGCATCGATGGTTGCACTTTTTGTAAGGCTTCCCTATGTTGGATTTAACACGCATGTTCACCAGGTTGATTATCCTGCGAAAGGTCTTCGAGTATCTCCTGACACTCCGAATGGAGGCCTCCCTTATCTGGCCGGCTAAGTGGAGTATCGCAAAGGCGCTGTTCCTGTTCAACAGGTATCTGCCCATCATTGAGTTTATCCTCAACCACTTTCGTGACAGTGTGCCCAACATTGCGCGCCACTGTCCAGTTTTGCTCCAAGCTAGCTTCTGTGAGCCTCTCGCTTACAGATTGGCTTGGTGTTGTTGGCTAATGAATGATAATACATTAGGGGTGTATCTAGTTGGGGTTTACGCGGTTGAATGTGGGTCTAACACCTTCGATTCAATTACGAGCGACGTTCACGTTCCAACTGCTAGCCGTGTTTACCCTCCGTGCGTGGATCATATGGGATGGAAACCCGTTCGTGGTTGCTGGGAGCACTGCATATTTGGTAGGAAGTTTTATCTTCCTCGCCATATTGGGAGAAAAGGTCATAATCCCTCTTCAATGTACGTGTCCAAATGGTCCGTCTCGAACGATGGCATCGATGACACCACAGAGCAGACGTCAATATCCGCCCAGTTACCGGCTGCCTGGCGGACCTTCGCCACTCCAACTTCTACATTGCATTCGTGATTAACGGTGTTTATGATGCTGGTACAATCGACCGCCGCATCGATGTGCTGGGACATAGCTGATGGATTTATCAGGGATCTTAGCACTCATACTTATCCCATTCATCAAACACCGTAAGCCTTTGAAATATAAATCGACTCGAGCTTCTGCTGACAACAGTGTGTAATGCAGATCAACAGCCATACATCACGCAGTTCAGGCGGAGTAAATTATTCCAGGTAGTCTATTCGGAAGGTGAGAGACTTACTGAGCTTGCGGAATCCGGACGTGCGACTCTGATACGATGAGCTCAGGGGTTATATTCTACATGTTCCAACTTTGTAAGTTTCATTTTGCCTGCCACATTAGTGGTCCCCGAAAGTGGTTAATGATGTCCTTTGCAGTATCGTCCGCCGCTACCTTGTTCCTGGCGTTGAAGTTTGTGAGTTTGGGACTGTCCTTTTCCCAAAGCGGGTTTCTAAGAGGTTCCTTCGTTGCCCAGCAAAACCATCCTACCATGTCGCTTTAGTGAGCTTCTCATGACCCCTTCCACTTTATCCCTCTGCTGATACCGCAGTAGTGTCTTTCGCATCGCTCGTGCTGCATTCTCGAATAGGGTGGTCCTCCGCATTCGAGCGGCCTCTGAGGACCAACCAATTTCAACCGGCACGCTTTCGTATCCATGGCTATGGCATGCTGGGGACGACCTCTAGCATGAATTTTTGAAGTACAGACATTGGAAGGGGATGAGGGATGACACAATTTCGCGGATTAAATTTGAAGCTGATGTATTTTAACCGTCTTTGGACAGCCATTGTAACGTTTGGATTGTAGTGTTTTGGTATAGCCGTACACAAACTCTACCAGATTATCCTAACTGAGGTGCAAGAGGCAATTTTGGGGGGAGGACACGATTCCAATCATCTATCAGGGTTTAGGGGTCCGTGGGACCTGCTTACCATATCTAGGAATGCCTGGTGTGTAAGCAACGGATGTTTCCGGATCCGGCGTCACGACTCGCGGCGAAGAATTGCCAGCAACTTCCCTCTCCTCTAAAAAATGTCCTAGTGCGTATAGTCCAACTTGAAAGGACAAGCTTTGACGCGCAGATTCAGCATTATCCTCGGTCGTGCCATTAAAACCGAGCACCTCGCTCTTGGCATCCTCATGACCACCTTCGGTGGAGCCTTCCTCGCGACACGGAGTGGATCAGGGAGCCAGGCCGCCCCAACGACAGTCCAGCAAGCAAAGACCTCAGTACCCATCAGTGCAGGATCTAGGTGCGTCCAGTCCAACCCTACTGATATTGTGTTGTACAAGCCTGACAGCTCCCGTAGTGAAGAGGAAGCATTGTACGTGTCCTACCCTGCACCTTTGCGGAGAGCAACTCTCGATAGCTGACTTGCCGACTTTCCAGCATCAAGAAATTCGTCGAGGAGGCCGAGAGGGAGGGAGCAGCTGCTAAACACTAAAATCTTTTTGCGAACCTGCTCTCCCGCAATCAGGCTCCTGTTAGCGGCCGCCGCAGAGGACTCGCGGTTGTAATGACCTAGATATAGGGCTGAAATAGACGCATAATCTCCTTTGCCTGCCCTCCCGCCGCCCCCCTCCTATTGAGAGCTCCGTCTTTCGGAAGGTCTACCATCGACATGTCGCGGCTGGGTCGCGTCCCTTGTCCATCCTGTCCTCTGTGGTCCGAAAATCTCCAGAGATCCGTTAGCAATTCACGTTCCGCACTCCAGCTGCCTCTATTGAAATACCCCCCGTCAGTCTTGACAAGAGATTTGCACCCATTCTGCAACCCTCTCCACGACGACTTGCAGCAGATCATATTCCCACCGAGTATGTCTGGCTAATTACCAAACACCGGTGTCATGACCACTTTCACGAATTTCAACATTAGTGGCCTTTTCAATAACAAAGCAGGACCGTATAAATACCTCCAACTCGCATCCTGGGGTAACATCAAGCAATTGCTGTGGGGATGCGGACCTGGTTTACCAATATTTCTGATGACCTCGTCGAAGACCTCTTTGATGGTTCATAGAGCTTGCGATAATGTCCTTCTAGACGAATGCTCTAGCGAGTCATATCGCGTTCCTACGACTGCGCGGAGCAAACAAACTAGAAGTATAGAATACCGGATGGATTGAAGGGGTTCTTGACCTCTCCGAAGTAGATGAGTGATACTGAGTGTTTATGGTACGTTGACATCAACTCGCAGCGAATATATCTGGGTGCGCAATGATAGCAAGCCATAGATTAGCTAGTACGAGGGGTGGATCCATCCAGCTCGATACAGTTCTCGACACAAATATCTTGTATCAGGATTCAGCGAGCGTGGGGGGCATTATCATCGCGTTTCCCCGTGTAAGAATGCCGACAGCGAAACGCGATGGTAACACCATCTCCAGGTTGTATGCCGTGTGCCGTGGAGACACCTTGACTATATCTCGTCCACGATCAAAACACACTACGCGCAAAACACACCTCTAGAGTCGGTCGATCTGCGCGGACTTGGCGTATATTAGGCATTCCCTTGACAGGGCGCTGATGCATTGGCGATTGTCGCGATACAAAAACAGTATTACGCATGTAAGAGGAGCGACATAATATTTGCAGTCGTGATGATATTCATCTTTAGTCATCTTCGCAACAGGCCGAGTACAGCCCGCTCCCCCTCCCCAACCCAGAATACCATTAGTTTATCACAAAGCGAGGGGACGCCTTCGTCAAGTTTAAGTGGTGAAACGAGCACAAACTCCGGAAAGTCAGCAGCTAGTCTCGGAAGGAAGGCGTTGCGAAGGGGTAAGCATTCCGAGAATCGCTTTGCAAGAGCTTCATCTGTCTCCGATGATGAGTGAAATCAAAACGAGGTCATGCTCATAACGGTCGTCCTAACTATTGGTGCAAGTCACATAAACGAGTCAAATTTACGACGTAATACAATAAGACGCACCGAACTCATGCCTCGAACCTGTCGAGAGCCAAACAGAGGAGCTATGCAAAGCTTGTGTTCTGGCACCCCCTCCATGAGCGACGAACTTGGTTAAAATTGAATTTGACAAGTTCCGCCACAATCCCCAGTCGTTTTGATTCTCGCACTCTAACACACACAACAAACTCAAACCCATGGCTGAGGGATCTGACAGGTTGGCTGGCATGTGGGACAGCGGGGAAACTCTGATCTATCAGCGATGTCCATCTGCTATTCATAAGAAGAAACCTTTGGGGTTTTCAAATAGAATTATCCAAAGAAAACTATGGTTTGGGGTACGGGTTCTCCTGTTGCTTCCGCTCCAAATAAATTCTCCTTTTTGCCTCTGCTGATTTTTTTCCTCTTTCCTTCATCCAATTCCTTTGTTCACTGTCTGCCCTTTCTGCATCTTGTGGTACTTGTGCATTTTGTGCCTCCCGTGCTGTTTGTGCATTTTGTATCCCTCGATGCCGAGACGCTTCATGCCGAGACTCTTCGGCCTTTATCATGAATCCCTTAATGATGTAAGTCTCCTCCTCGGGACTGGATTCCTTTGGCCCCCTTTTCCTGAATTCTGCCGTTGGTATCTTGCGACCCCACTGTTATCATCAATCAGCAGATCAGTGGACAACTGAGGTTTGGTCATACCATGGGGGGCCCAATTTCTTATTGGCGTCTGTTGGATAATCCCCACACCAACTCGCTGTAGGATGGTCAACTTATGGACGGGGTTTTTTGCGTTTGTAATTCCTCGTTTCCTCAATAGCAGAGGGTTTATATACCATCGATCCGTGTTTTCCGGAACCGTGATTTCATTGGGGTGTTCGAGGGTGTTCCGACATTGGCAATTATGCAATCACATGCGACCCTAGAATGATTTGTGAGCTTCAATTGTCATCACAAATGGGGACACGACTTTGTTATTGAAACAAGTAGGGCAGGGGAAAGAAAGATAGAAAGGAATAATTAATTGGAGTCGAGTTCCTCCCCTATTTATATACATGTTCTGTATCATCGTGTACGGTCAAAGTGTCTTTAGTTACAATAGAGCAATTGTTCAAGGTCCTCCGTGCCTAAAGCACAGAGGTGTTCATTCTGTGTCGAGGTGACTCGGCCTCCCTTTTCTTCTCTTTGACCCGCAAGGAGTCGAAGGCTATGCCTTCGGGCCCACACACGAATTGTCGTTACATTTTACCATTTGTTGCTGGTTATCGTAGGCTATCGCTGATAGGTGAGGCTGGCCTGTTGACATCCGCTCAAGAGGGTGAACAAACGACGGCGTATATTCGAGAGGGGGGAGACAACGACGGGGGTGGGGAGTAAACGGACAAAGGTATCTAAGTGTAGAATACGTGCATATATCTTACCTACGACTTCACGAGGTAGTCAGGCGACCCAGGAATCGGCATTGCCATCAGTTTTCCGAAATCACCAATTTTGGCCCTGGGTCCAAACCTAATCCGGCGTATTTTGCGCACCTGGCTCACTTGGCTTTAGAGGTTGTTTGCGTGTCCGAGCACTTAATTTGCTCATGTGTATTCAATATACAGCTCACGAGAGTCTACAGGACTGAAGTTTCCGAGGCGTAGAGAAAGGGATTTATCAAAATGTATCGGGCATAGAGTGCTATTGCGGCAAGGTTACAGTTGATCACACGGCACTGGTGTCGAATATTGAGTGTACAGCTCGATGTTTACCCTCTCTCTCTCTCTCTCTCTCTCTCTTTCACACACTCTCTCAATTTTCCCTAGTCTCTCACTCAACCGGAGTTGTATTCCTACTTCCACGAGATCGAGAAGACGAAGCCCAGCAACCGTTTCGCCAGTTGCGCTCGTTTGTACCATTTTTATTGCTAACGCCACACTCGCGTTACACCCCGCTGTTCAGGTGCCGGGCCGTGTTCAGCTGTAGACTTGAGAGGATCTGACTGGTGGCTCGATGCGCGAGTCAGCACAGGCGACACATCGGTGGTTGTCGTATACTTGTTGGACAGTCCAGCGCCTGCGGCACTGCAAGTCGTAATGTTGGATGGCGCTGGATTTGCTGTTAGAAGCCCAGCTGCAGGGTACTCCATTTGCGATTTTGGGAGCTGGGAGTAGGGGTCCATATGGAATATCCTTCGGAAAAATGATCTCTTTGCTTTGGGGGGTTCATGTACCGACACTGGTAACCGGGGAAGACAGAGCGATCCGATAACGAGACGCCTATACAGCCACAGGTACTATTTTCGGAACGCGGGTCACGACACCAGGGATGGAGGGAAGCCAGAAGGAAACCATGCTTAAGGTTGATTGGCTTGCATAAGATCACAGAAAGGTGCCTCCATGCCTTTAGGCCTTTAGGTTTCAATAGCCCACAGACAGTCTAGACACCTTCTATGGGCATTCGCATCGTAATGAACGAACCGAGGAGAGTATGATGTCCTCCTGAGGCTCCCGTTCCTGGTATGCATATCAGAAATCCTGACCCCCCGCTGATGAAAAAGCCATTCATTCTGCGGCTCTCTGGAATGTTGAGAGGTGAGGAAAGAGCAGATATTATAGCAACCTGCGAGAACATACGGTAGGCTCTTTCACAAGCTTCTCGAGGGCTTGTTTACTTCTGCAGAATACCTGGATCCTGTCCAAGAGTCAAGGGACGGTTCCAACCAAATCCATCAAGCTCCGGCACTAAGCGTGGCGAGCACTGGAGCATTTGAGCACGCAACATCGACCGAAGCCCTACGTATGCTGGGGTATTCCGACTCCTCAATGTTCGCCTCCCGGAGCCCATGGAGTGCCGAGGGTATTCAAGTCTGTAAGAATTGACCCACGAAAAATTCGTCTGAGCACGCCTCTTCACGGGTGCTCCCTCGGCACAGAGGCTAGAGCACAACGGTTATTTGTAACTATTTATCCGGGTGCCTTCCGGCAATCAAAGAAATCCTCTTCTCTTGAACATCCCAATGTCACTGCTCCGTCTCGCTCTTCGAAGTCACTCACTTCGCGCGGCGCTCCAGACACGTATCACTAGCCCAAGTTTTGCTCATGTCCCAATTTCTCGGCTGCCCCAGCGCGGTTATGCAACCAAAGGAAAGACAAAATCGACCGCCCAACTCATCCCGGGATCTCAACAACCTATCACGGACGAAGCTGCGCTGGCGGAGTACAAAAAGGCAGATGGCGCCATGAAGAGTGCTGTAGATTGGTTCCGCAAGGAATGCCAAGGGTACGAGACGCGGGCGGCTGGGCGCGTCACTCCGGCCTTACTTTCGCCTATACGTGTCGGGTTGAAGGATAGAGAGTACAAGTTGGATGAAATTGCGACTATTGGAGTTAAGGATGGGTCCATTTTACTTGTCACTCTGTTTAATGAATCAGTGAGCTGAGCAGCCCCATGGTTGAGAGGTTAAACATCCTTACCTAGTCTAGTAGAACATGAAACTCGTCGAGAAGGCATTGTATGACTCCAAAATCGCTGGTGTGGTGCCCCACCGACAAGATGATCGTACTATCAAGGTCCCTATTCCGAAGTGCGTATCCCACAATACCATCATATCCCGGCACGTACTGATTGTTGATGTGGAGGCCTACCATAGACGCCCGTAGAGAACTGTTTACTGCTGCCAAACGGAAGGCTGAAGAGATTCGTGTCCAAATTCGAAAACAGCATCAAACGAGCCTGAAACGTGGCAAATATGAAAAGCACTCTATCGAACAAGAAGAGGTTCGGCACAAATTCTCAAATGGCTTTGACCTCGTCACTCACATTACCTGCAGTTCCAGAAACTCACCGACCAATATATTGCGGAAGTCGATTCTATCCTTGCTTTCCTTCAAAGGGCGACCGGCGCTTCAAAATAGGGCTCTCAGCTTGTAACCTAGGATCACATATACCGTTCCATAATGACATCATCACTTTTACCAATCCTGCTCAGGAGCGTGACACTCTTGGTCCCATCTAACCACACAAAAATACGCGCTTTGGCATCTGGGGCATTTATCTCGCCTAGGCTTTTACCCACTCGGTCATCAACCAGACCCGCAGGCACTATTATGTCTACCTGAGGCGATTTCTGATGACGTGGATATTGTTGGTGCACTCCCTTTCTTCAACCTCGCTATCACATCTTCATCGTCCAGAACCGGAAGCCCGCCATCGACCAGAGACCCCTTTCTCACGCGGAGAGCTTACCCAGTCCGGTCGCTGGTGACGCAGAGGCCAGTAATTGCCCGAAACTTTATGAATGACTCATGCACTGCGCCGAAGATACGACGCTATTGTTCCCTCTTAAGCATACAGTAGCATCCAATCCACGTTTATTGCTAAAAGGTACGGGAGATTCCTACTGACGACCAGCTCGATAATGGTGCAAGTGTCAGAACTAGATGTTCTGCACTGTGCTTTTCACCAGCCGTGTTGTAATATTATTGAGGTGCCGAGGATCCGAAAAATAAAAATAAAAAGTAGGACTCCAAACTGCTGCGAGGCAGACGGAATCTTGCCTAAGTCTCGAGTCACCACCTTCACTATAGTCATCATCACAATATGGCCATGCCCGTGTAGAATTATCCAGGGATCAGATATCTGTTCGTGTAACCTGCCACCCCACGACTGATGTTATTAGTTATACATGTTGACGTGAGAACGTGACTCGAGTATTTAAGGACCGTAAGTGTCCAAGTGTAAACAGTTCGGGTCCAGTAGCACTTCACCACTTCAAGTTCTCAGTATCAACTGTCAGCTACATCCCAGTGGAATGATAACAGCCTCTAGCATGCCCCATCAAGCGACACTAGCTCTAATCGTATTGAGCACTTACCTACAGTCCCATCATATCCAGTGAAGAGAGTCGTAGTAGAGTCTACGGTCCCGTCCAGCGTCCCAGCCTTCGTCGCGTCAGCCCAGGGTTGTTGGCCTCTTATGTCAGGCTTGAGCGCCAGACTCCCAACCCGATACCCCTTCGACATTATACTACGAATAGAGGCTCAAGGGAAATCAGCAGTGGGGTTAGGGATCCCCGATGATGGTCTTATGTGCATCTGTAGACATCTATCAGACTTATAAAGGGAAGCTATAGAATCTAGACGGTGTATTTCCCAGGGAGAGCCTCCTTTCCGTTCCTGACACCATCAACAATACCCATGGTTTATGTTCCACTGAATCATTAGGTTTTGGATTGATTGTCTCGATTTCGGCTGAAGCCGAGGTAATGTTGAATGATGGTGATAGGCATCCCAATGATTCATCGATCCATCGACTGTCAGGCCAGCCCAGGACGTATTGCAGTTTAGCGTACAAGATGTCTACCAGAAGTCCTGCACCAGCTCCCTTGACCTTATCATGGTCATATACATGATGGAGTTCCGGGATAACTGTCGTGCCTCTAATGACAGATAGAACTCACCAGTCTTGGTTGCTATCAACCTGTCAGGAAGTCGCAGGTCCCGAGCCCAGGAGGACTTATAAAATCGCAACCATCTTCGAGGCCCGCTCTCATCACTTTCCGTCGTCCTTGGTAGATTCCAAGAGCATGGCTTCTTTCATTTCTTTAGGCGACGGGGCCCAACTCGTTGTCCCAGACATTGAAAGTTTCGCAAGTTGGATGGGTGAGTGCAGAGTCGAGTCGTGAACCGCTCGTTCGCTAACTTTTGGGTGCCGCCCACATACACACCAGTACCTGGATGGTACGTCAGCCAAGCCTGATTTTTGGACCAACAGTTGTTAAACTACCTTTTGATAGTATCCATGATTGCACTTTATGTGAGCACAATCTCTCCTTCGTCTGGGTCATTTATTCCCTCTTTTTAAACGCTTTCCCTGCTGCCTAGATTTTTGAATATTTCTTAACACTGCCAATGGAGGTGTCCCTAATTTGGCCAAGAAAATGGGGTGTCAATAAAACGCTCTTTTTGTTCAACCGATACCTTCCTGTCATAGATTTTTTCCTCAACCATTTCCGTGATCATGTCCCAAACATGGCGCGTTACTGTCCTGCTGTTATACAGACAAATTTATGTGAGTGTCGGCTTGAACTCACCGGTCCCGTGAACTAACTTGTTCAATGGTCATCTCATACAAAGGGGTTTACATTGTTGGAGTATACGCAGTTGAAGGTACTAAGTCCGTCATGTTGTCAGGAGTGGGCCGACCACTAACTCTTTAGATATCCAGTGACATTTACTCTCCGTGCCTGGGCAGTATGGCACCAGAACAAATTTGTGGTCTTTGGGACCATGATATTCAAGTTGGGAAATTTTATCTTTTCTGGATTGCTCTCGGAGGCAGCCTTGGACCCCTTGCAATGTATGAATTCAGTATCGCCCTACCTCCCCTCAACCCGAGATTGATGCCGTTGAAATAGACTTTGATCTGCCTCCACTCACTGGTTGCTTGGCGATATTCGGCCGCACCAGCTTTTATCTCACTTTTCTGATGGTTACTATTTACGAGGCAGGTATGTGGGGTTCATTTCTGAGGGGAGGTTTTTTTCGGTTACCGACCGCGTCACCAGGGATCCTGGTCCTTGTACTCATTCCCTTTATCAGAGAGCGTAAGTTCTTGATGTACCGCGTCGTTTTTACCGCTGATTTGAGATCGTGGCTCCGTTTCAGGGCGAGATGATTGTAGTCCTGATGGCAGCTCTTTTTCAAAAACCAACTTATTCCGTGTGGTTTATACAGAGGGTGAGGGCTTGTGATCGTCCCTAGTTGAATATGCTTTCCTTACGTGATGTCTATAGGAATAGTCTTTTATTTCTTCCAGCTCTGTCGGTGGTCGTCTCCTTGTCATGACACTCATTGACTGACGATCCAACGACAGTAACCTCCAGCACGACAACGATCCTAACACTCAAATTCGTAAGTTTTACGGCCTCTCTTCCTTTAGACAGCTTTCTAAACAGCTGTCCTGCCATCCCAGCGGAGTCAACCTTTCATGCCGATGTAGTATGTCGTTCATTTTCCAATATCCCCCCCATCCGCCATTGCTGATTTTCTGCAGCGTGTTCCGCATTGTTCGGGCGGTGTTCGCGAACAGGATGATCCTCCACATTCAGGAAGCCTATGAAGAGCGGATCATAATGAGCACACTCTCGTGCGAAATAGAAGTAGGAACATAGCATTCACCTGCCACCAGACTGAACAATTCGCAAGCTTATTGGCGTACAAAACTTGTTTATACTCTCCACGCATTCGTGTAGTTTAATTCCTTTCGATCGATTGTACGAATTTTCCGCTGCTACTGTGTGCGTTGTTCGGCGGGTGACCCATCTGCAAGCAGCGTCCAGCCGACTCTATAACGCTATTCTTAAACCATGATCCGTGGTTATAAATATGCCTCCTAGGCCGTGAAGGAAGGGGTCACAACGGCCGTAGTACTGCTAATGATGGTGTCTAGGATAAGAGAAATTATGGTTTACAACTTGTCAGTGTGTGACTAAGGGCCATGCGCCACCTTCTGGAATGACGTATGGATAGCCAAGTCGTAGGGCCTCTGTTCGTTGTTTGCATTGCCGCGGACATGGATATATTCACAATTGACAATATTCTGAGTACGTATAGGCAGTGCGTAAGGCGTTTTCCCCTATCCCCAGCTATTTAAAACGAGTAGGAAAGGATGCACACACTGCCATTTACAACTTCGTATTGATTGCAAGAGAGCGTGGCTTATATCTGGAGCCTCCGTCGATAACGATGTGCGAGCCAGTGATATGCGCAGACGCGGGTGAAGCCAAGAACACCGCGAGACCAGCAATATCCTCGGGTCTGCCCAAACGTCCCGTTGGTTGGCCACCAATAAACGCCTTTTCTCCAGATTTACGGAGACCGAAGGAGGTCAGTTTGCTCGGGAAAACGCTGGCAGTAGCTGTTTCAGTGGTCTCAGTCTCGGGATACGAGAGGTTGTGGTATACCCTGGTAGGATGGCATTTACGCTGCAGTCAAGTCAGGTTGTGTCATGTGACGGTGATGGCAGGGGATGAGAAGTACATACGTGATGTGTCGGGGAGCGAGTTTCATGGAGAGAGCGGAGGTGAGATGGTTTACTGCATGGAGAAACACACCGTTCCAGTCACTCAATATCTCGACTGAGGATCGTGTAATTACCGGCTGCTTTACTGGGTTGATCTAGGGGTTGTTGAGCTTGAAGGAAAAATCAATGACAAGACAAGAACAACACGTACAACTCCATGTGCCATCTCCCTCGTCACTAAGGGGCCCTTCCACTCTTGGTTCGAGGGAGCCAGCCGAGGATATGTTAATGACCCGACCAGGATCGATGTTAGTCGAACCCTCTGCTAAGAGGTCGGTCAACCTATCGTCTACTATAGGTCAGCAAGACTCGGCGATAAAAGACCGCGTACCCAGCGGTCACTATCCCAGCAGAATTCCAGTTAGATCGGAGATCAGAACACAGAAGAGTCCCTACTGTAAAAGATACTCTTGACGTTGACGTTGAATACGTTGTCCCACCCTTTCTCTTCAGGATAGTCACGGAAAGGATCCACCCCAAGCAGTCCCCGAGTTGTTGATGAGAACGTGTAGTTTTGATTCCCGTTTCTTGAATTCGTGGATCAATGCATTACAACCGGCCTTGGACTTGTAGAAAGGATCCTGGTTTAGGAAGAAGTTACGAGGGGAAAGCTATACGCACGGCCAAGTTGGCCACGATATAGTCGACCTTTCCAGTGGCAGATTTCCTCAAATCGTCAACGCCCTGGACGAAGCTAATTCATCAGAACCAAGACTCAGTTGACGGGAAACGCACCTCCCGAAGCTGATTTTCTTTTCTCGCAGCAATGTACACGTTAGCACCATTCTGCGCGAAGCCCATGGCCATCATCTTGCCAATGCCAGATCCGCCACCTGTGATGAGGACTAGGCAAGACCCGAAATGAATAGCCTGTAATAAATTGATGCACACAAGTGCCCATACCAATCTTTCCCCTTACATTGAAGAGCGAGGAAGTAGTAAGATCTGTGGGTGCATTAGATTTTGAATCAGGACTTAATCCTGGCGTACCAGATGCCATTGGAGGTGTGTAGCGAAGAGGTGAGAATACTTCATGGTGGGATCCCCCAGCCCGGAGCCTCCGATAGCCGGCGTTCCCGAGCATCATCTCGGGCACGTGACGTACTCACTTTGTGAACGACACTGATCCTCTTGCCTTCATATTTACAGAAATTAATTGAGAACATGCAGGAATGAATAATAGCGGTAACAGTTGTTGTGTACCTTTCAGCAAACTACGTGTTGGGCGTTGGATATTGAGTATTAAGGTGAACCCTTATCGTGGGAAGCGTGCTCACCATACGTGTCATATATTATGTTCTGTATATGCCTCCCTGGCCCATGTCCAGCAACAATTCCTCCTGTTCCTGGCGCCTCCTGAATGGTCTTGCACGCTTAATCTCAGCGACAAGGAATTATGCTACAAAGCCAACCCCATCGCCGCTTTCAACAGTCCACCGAGGCACACAATTCGAGGACCGGTCGATCACCCTGCTCAAGCAACGTTTGTCGATGTCTTTGAAACGCGTCGGAGGAAAAGGGGATGGAGGAATCGATATGCTGGGCTGGTGGTGGGTCCCTCTCATGACAAAGACACGTCATTATCCCAGCAACAGCGCCGGCGAATCCGCGTTATCGCTCAATGCAAAGCGGAGAAGAAGAAAATTGGCCCGAAGTATGTCCGCGAACTCGAAGGTGTTCTTCATCGCTACTACACATCAGACCTGCTGCGCGGAGAGAACGATCCAGCACATCTCGATCGCTATCCACTTGCGGACTCGCATACCGTTTCTTCTCAAGTCAAACATGTTCCCGCCGTTGGTCTGCTCATTTCCGAGTCAACGTTTACCAAGGCCACTATTCTCCACGCCCAATCCTCATCCATTCCTCTCCTCCTATTGCACCTACCTCCGGTGGAAGAGGAACTACTGCCACCGTCGTCGACGAATAGTTTGGGTTCGGCTGTTTGGAATCCTGCGCTCGCTGGGGACCATGGTTTGTTGGGTGGGCAGATGGAAATACGATGGGAACGATCTATTCAAGATCTCAGCAGACCAGGATTGTGGTGGCGGAATGCAAGGTTGCCTAACTGGGTCCCCTCCGAGGCATGACACTGCTAGTCCCGCGGAATAGCAAGCCAGGTGTATATTTTTGACGGGAGGCCGTTGTGCACAAGCGGTACATTACCCGTTTGTCTTCGCGCTTAGGAGAAGTCATCGTCATGACCACAGACAGGCATTTTATTACCACCGCTTAGTCGGTCGGCGTTACAGGGACTACATTATTCCATTCTCGCCGAAGATAGATCCCGGGACGCGGTATCCAAACATTGACCGCAGATCAATATAATGTATGGGGTTGAGTATCCAAGATATAAAACATTATAAATAGGATAGGCCGGCGGTATTGACAGCTATGTTAAATTACAATCGGCTAGATTCTGGCGCATCAACATATCTTGCACTGTAATAAGTCAGTACCTGCGGCACCTAAGAGCAGGTTGAACCAGCCGAGAACGTACAGTTAGATAAAATGTACTTCGTCGACTTCGTATCCTGGATAAAGAGCCCTTTTGTGTCAATGGTACTAGCCATTTCTCCGGAGGAGCGAACTTACGGTGACCGTCGTAAAGTGTCCATAATAAACCCGGGGCAACTTCGAATGACTTTTCATCAGTCCCGCTGAGCAAAGGTGAATTCCAGTAGGCAGAGGTGAAACATATATAGAGAAAATAACATACAGAATTTCTTCCTGAGGTCTGTCAAAGTAACACATTTAGTGAGCGAGCCAGGGGAAAATAGAAATAAAGCTCATCGTACAGCTGGATGTGCTCTTCACGTCATTTGGCCTGTCCTTGTATGAGGAGACATAGTCTGCAAAGCGTATTCCCGCCTCGATCTTTTTCTTGAAAATATCGAACTTATTTAGGAAGAGGACGATATTTGTGTGGCTCAAAAGCTCATTGGAGACGACATATGTCCATAGCTGAAAGGAATCGAACTATTTGATTATAGTGTGGGATATAAGCGCAGTTTCAAGTGACGTGGATGGGTGTGCGTGACTGACCAGTCTGTTCAGCTTTGGATCTTCCTCGAGTTTTTGGTCGAAGGCACTATAGGTTGATTACGCATCAGTCACAAAGTACAGCAAATTGGAGATATGTCATACCTGATAGGTGTCAAGAAGATGATTGCATCCATATCATCAAAGTACGGTACCCATGCCGCTGTGCAAGAATAGGTGCGACCAAAATGCACACATTAGTACTGCCATTTCAGTCGTCCTGAAACTCGGGAGCGCACCTCTCTAACGGCGCAAATGTCAGTGCGTGACCCGACGTTGTATTGAGATGACTTACCTGGGACCGATGCCCACCTACGTCGTATATCCGCCAGTCTCTACTCATACCAGTACCGGTACCTTCCAAAACAGTCAGGAAGTGAGGCCAAGCAAAGAAAATATACCTACCAGTATTCACTCTGAATTGATGTTCCGTCACCCCTACGATTCAAATGAGCTTCCACCACTAGGCGGTGCTGTCCTACCGACGTACCCAAAGTCTTTAGCCGTGCTCGTAGGATATCCTCTACAGAAAGGTCAACACAACAAACGTTAATTATCTGGCTTCATCTTACCATCCGTTGGTAGAAATCGGACCTGTGTGACACGTTCGAGCGAGTCTAGGAAACTAAGCCAATGTGAGGACGGAGTTGAGGAAAACTTTCGTAAGAAACTCACAACCCAGCGTGGTCCTGTAACCGTATCTTCAATCTCGCCAGCAGACCCTGGATGAGAGGGTCGGTCCACAGCTGAACCATGTCTTCAAAACAAGCGTTTAACACTCTCCCAGGGTCATCCGAATCATCCCAGTCTGTAGTCTCTTCGTTGTCAGGGCACAGCTCCTCACTCCTCAGCTGCCCACCCTTCACAAGCCTCCCCAAACATTCCTTCCATTGCATAGTCGAGTTCACAGCCACCTCTCTGAATGAAATGCAAACCGAATGCTCTGGCAACTGTGCGGTCCCAATTGAACTGATGGGCGAGAGGCGACTTATGAGGATATTCTCCAGTTCGAGCAGGGGTGACAACCGTTGTTTGATTTTCATGTGTTGCACGGTGAGTTTTGGAAGGTTTTGAAGGGCATCTGCTCCGTCTCCTTCGCCAGGTACGTATTCCAGCAATTGTTGCATTGCATCCATAATTAAGTGAAAAGAGCGGACCACATTGAGCTGTATTACTGCTCTCCATAGTGCGCGCTCCCTGTTAAATGCCTAGAGGAGTGATCTGTGAGACAAAGGGAACAGCGTTAGCGATAGGCTAACCTTCGGCTCATGCATGAGCTGAAAGTCTTCAGAACAACATGTAAAGAACAGCGTCGAGATTTCCTGATATATAACTCACTCTTCAGCGTCGTCGATTTCCCTGTGGTTCGCATTGTTATCAGAGCCACATAACCTTGAAGCTATTGTAGTGAACACACCTGACTCGCTCTGGCCTGAAGTGAACGCCGGGAATTAGCGCCGAGCTGTATTGACAATCCAAATGACCACTTGCCAAGAAGCAGAATCTTCACTGACTTAGCGACCTTGCGTTCCCTGTTTAACTCCTCATCGATCGTATCCGAAACGCGTTTAGCCTCTTCTTCTTCTTCTAACCTCTTCGCACGTTCTTCCGGCGTCTCGGTTGGCGAAGGTAACAGAAGCATAGATAAAGGGTCTCGAGGGCTACTGGGAGCTGGGACGGTCTTCACCGGCATAGTTCGATCCGTGCGGCGGGCGCGGGCGCGCCACACGTCGAATGGTAAAGTATGAGGGGGGAAAGCAGAGGAGAACGGAGGGATTACACAACCAGGCCGGATATATGTATTAAATCATGGCGAGACTCGAGGGGTATCCATCACCATTCTTCCTAAACAATATGTCATCCTAGCAGGGATTGATGGAATTGAGTGATTGGGATTGACACGAGAAGTGTGTGCATCGCACTATGCTATAAATGTCTGTTGCACGTTCCTCGGTAGATGAACGGTTTGTTTCGAGCATGGCGAACATGCTAGCGAGGTCGGAGAGTATACACGTGGAATATCGCCTTGTACTGAGGCGGGAAGTTGAGCCGAATAGTGATTAGAATCAAACTTTCAGTCATCGGCGATGGATATCTGGGGAAAACGTAGTCTGACCCTAGGTCAGGCGTGAGGTCCTGTGAACAAAATCGTTTTGGATCGAAAACACCTCCGTCATCCCCACCACACATCCTGAAAGGCGTGATGGGCGTTCCACTCTGATGACATGGACATTTTACCTCCCTATATATCAGCGGGCGGGAGATAAATGAAAGGCCCTCGTCATTGGACCTCTGTGGACCTACATTATTCGTACATAAGCAGTACCCACGGTCCTCGGCTGGCAGAGGCACAGACAAACGGTACCTGGAGTTTAATAATCACTCCACTTGCATGACAGCATCTGGGAAGATGAGACACCCACTTACCTAAAAGCCAAGCACTCTGAGATGTGGGGCTCTGCCCAGTGTTCAATCGTTCAAGGATCTCTCTCTCTACTTTATCAGACCTGGTTAGATGCCACGGGAGCATGTCGCTCGGGTCTTATTTGCTTGAATGAATTAAACCGTTTCCCATGAACTACTCGGACTCTGAAAACTTATCATCTGCATTTCTGGAACAAAGGAATCCAGGCTCCAATTCTTTACGAGACATGGTGACCTCTCGCGTAGCACTCCCAAATTGCAGTAAATCCATTGCAGGCTTTAAGTAGGGTCTTATGACTTAGATTCTAATCGGTTGCTGCGCTAGTGTACAGACTGTTCTTAAATGAAGGACACCCCGCAAGCCCCGGATACAGTGGCCAGGGCCAGGACTGTCAGGGTCCTGACCCAATACAGCATAGATCCTTAAGCAACAGACCCAAGAAGCGAAAGAAATTAATGGACCCAGTCTGATTAGGTGCTCGTTTCACCGCAGATTGAGGACGAACAGAGTATTGTCGATCCACGGGTCCCAGAACACAGTGAGCAGCAGGTTTGTGAATGGAAACCAAAAAAAGAGAAGAACGTCGGTAATACAATTTGGGGTCTCGAAACCTTCTCGAGACCTATTCAAGATGAGTACATTAAGGGTCGACCTAGCCAAGCACGCCACTTCGCGTGGGCCAGAACCCCCACTGGTATGTAGTAACGAACAAAAAAGATTACAACACCGTTGGGACGGTTCCGGATGGATAGCCGGTCTTGAAACCGTTGTTACGTACGAGGGGCGAGTTCGACCAGCTGCTGATGTACGGCAGGTTCATCGCAACATGAACCGCTGATCAGTGTTTGACGAGTTAATCAGTCAAGTTCATGAACCTTCATGCACCGGCACACCGGCACATTACCCCCCTGGATCGCTTGAAAGAAGAAAAAGAAAGGAGTTATTTATGAGCTAAGCTAAAAAGTACAGTATCCCACCACCCAAAAACTGACGAACCGGTCGCTGTTACGCATGACAGGGACTGACAAGAATGTACTCTCAAATCAGTCAGACACCGCTTAAGAGTCACACATCCGAAAGTTTACCTCTCTGAGGGAACATTAGTAATGAAGCCCTAGAACGAAATGAGGACTAACCTGTGACCGCTGACCACCAACATCATAAATGCGCCAGTCGTTGCCAAATCCCGTATCTTGAACAAATCCTATAGCAAGGTTGGGTCGTCGAACGAGCACTACACACCATTGCGCATCCTAAAATGATGCTCTGTTACCCTTAGAGATCCAGAGTGAGTATCTTCGATAGACCAAAATGCTGATGGACATACCCATGGTCTTGACAAACAGGATATGGACTGCTCACGAGATCCGCCGGCGGCCAATTGTGGTTTAGCACCTAGGCATTGAAGGCATCTGGCACACAACAAATAGGCGGGGTAAGAACCCAGCCAGGAAGCAGGAAGTTTAATACCACTTGATGAGATAGCACTCCTTGTGCTTGACATCCGAAAAGTAAGCTTGTCAAGATTCTGCGTTTTCAATCTTGAGGTAATGTTAACTTTTAGAACTCGACGAGTTTTGGTTGGAGTTGAGGACGCCCACCATCTCTGAGTATCCTGGGGACTCGGCCTGGGCTACGCATACCTGAATGGAAGGGAGTGTGCGGAGTGGGTGGTTGGGTGTGGGGGGTGCCAACGGGTATAGATGCCACCGATAAACACTCCCTTGGGCATGATGGAGCGCTAATGCGCCACAGAGATCAAACGCGTCCCTCAACCACTGTCAGAGACTCGATGCGCTTAGTGGATAGACTTGCAAGCGCCGCACGGCGGTTACCTTGGGTGCAAGAGCTACACCCCCTCCACTTAAGAAGCACTCTGTAGCTACTTCAACAACTGTTCAAGGACATTGGGGCTCGAGTCCAGAATGGCCAACGTATAGTCGCAAACCTATGTAATGCATGCAGCAGGGCATAAGTATGTTTCTAACCTTACTGATGATCCCCACTCGGACCTTGAACAACCTCCCCCCTCCAAAAAAAGCGAACAATTCAAACAAAACAGATAATCACTCCAAACAAGAGGGGGAGAGCAGTTTTGAGCGAATGGTACTCCATGCAGAATATGGTGACATGAAAAGGACAATAGACGGCAAGCTGAAACTCGCGTTTCGACATAACTCTGATCCTGTCGACTCTCGTGGGGCTGGATATTGAATATACCTGAGCAAATCGAGTGCTTGGACACGCAAACAACCACTAAAGGCAAGTGAGCCAGGTGCACAAAATACGCCGGATTGGGCCCGGACCCGGGGTCAGTTTCGGTACCCACTTATTGATGACAATTAGCAAAAAAATCGCGTCCCCATTTGTGATAACAATTGAAGCTCATAAATTATTTTATGTCGGAGCACTCAATAAAATCACGTTTCCGGACAATATGTGTTGATGGTATATAAACCCTCGGCTATTGAGGAAATGAGGAACTACAAACGCAGAAATTACCAGCACTCTCTTGCCTCTTCAAAAACCCTGTCCATAATTTGACTATTCTACAGCGAGTTGGTGTGTGGATTATCCAACAGACGTTAGTAAAAAGTCCGAATCCATGGTATGACTGAACCTCATTTGTCCATTGATCTATTGACTGACACCTAGAGTGGCAAGGATTCACAGTTACCAGAGGCAGGGGGATCAGAGTTCAAAGGTGCACACAGAACAATAAAGGAAAGAAGAGGACGAAATGAAGCGTACAAAACCGCCCCTCTACCAGGGTCACAAGGGGTGCAAAAGCAAGGGCGAAAGCAAGGGCAAGGGGCAAAAAAGGCGGCAAAAGAGGCAGAAAGCATCCGACAAGACCTAGAGGCAGAAAAAACGGCAGAAACCATCCGAATAGTACTAGAGGCACGAAGAGTACGAGAGGCACAAACACAAGAGGCACAAAAAGTAGCACAAGCCAAGGAAAAAGCACGGCTCGCAGAATACTATGCAAAATTGGAAGAAACCAAAGAGTCTGACCGTCGCTCAAAGCAAGCTTTGTCTATGCTGAAGCATCACGCGTTGCAGAAGCAAAAGAAAAACCAATACCCCAACTAGTTTTCTTTGGGTATCTTATAGAGAATGGGACAAGGCCGTGGGATGATGGGGGGATGACTCAGCTTAGTCAGTTCTGACATAATATTTTCTGATTGGCTGGCTGGGGGGGTCAATGGCAAGGAGGGGGTTGGGGGGCCTATAACCCTGGGGATCCGGGGGGGTGGATAGCGAGATGTAAACGGCGAAATTACGAAGCAGGTTGATAGGAAGAATGATGAGGAATAAATTGATCTTTGTGGGGGAAGAGGTGTGTGTAGAGAATTGGGAAATGGCTCAATGGCAATGATACTTGGGATTCCGATTGGGGCACAGTGGCCCTCCGATTTCACAAAGACGCAAAGCGAGTCGATAGAGAGGACAATGAGGAATAACACCTTTGATGGGAATATTGATGGGCGTATTCCTGGTGCCAGAGGCATTCGTTTGCAATGTAAATTTGGGAGTGGGGAGCGGCTATAGGCATGGCAATCCTCTGATTTAACGAGTATTTATTAATAGGTGGAATGTTGAGCAATTGGACATGGGCTTTGATGGCCCATCAGAGGGGAAAATGAAAAAGCGCATTTTGAGTGGCTTCCACTGGCTCAATTGCTACAATACCTTGGTGCTCACTTGGGGTACAAACTGCGAAGATCTCGCGAAAATCTGGAACAGAATCAATAGGGAGAATGTGGAGGAATAGTAATTACACTGTAATTTAAAAGGAAATTCATCCCAGGGCCCTGCCATTATTCTAAATCTTCGCTGCTTTGGCAAATGTTACCCCATATTTGGGTACACATACCCTCAAGGTTCTGGTCTAAATTAATAGGAACAATATTGTAGAATACTCAAATTTCTATTGTACATGATATTCAATTTCCCCACTCATATACTCATTTCCCTCGCGCCAAACCTAGGATTCACGTGTCCTACATCTCCGCCATGGCCCTCACGAAATCCGCAAATAAATCGATAGGTGGAATGTCGGGCAATCGGAATTTCTTTGGAAACATCGAAAATCTGGCAATTGCTGACAAATCCGGATCAATGCCCACCTGAGCTTCTCACGCTCAGTCCACCATTGATCTTCCTGCCACCATCCCTCTCCAGCCATAAAAATTCGCTAAAAATACGCTTAAATTCGCGGAAATTCGGATAATATTAAAAGAATACTTATTGTTAAACAAGATCGTAAAAATTCAGGAAAATTAAAGATAAATCTAACTGCTCAGTTCCAGGTGAGAGAAATGCAAAGTAAATTGATATAATCAATACTAAGATCAGGATAATGGTAAATTGTGATAGAAAGTAACCACATATGCATGCCAACAGCATGGATTGTGGTTAGTTTCATACTGTGTTTAAAATATAAGTTGCATAAGATATTCAGACAATGCTAGATTGCAATGGAAATTGATCACACATGCATGCTGAAGGCATGGATTGTGATCAGTTTCCTGCTGTATTCAAGATATAAGTAACATAAGGTATTCAGACAAGGCTGAAGTGTAGTCAGTTTCCTGCTGTGTTCACAATATAAGTAACACAACATATTCAGACAATGCTAGATTGTAATAGAAATTGACTACCCACTACTGTGTTCAAATATAAGTAATATATTATACCTAGACAATGCTAAGATTAGGATAATGCTAAATTGCAATGGAAATTGACCACACATGCATGCTGGAGGCATGGATTGTGGTTAGTTTCATACTGTGTTCAAGATATAAGTAATATAACATATTCAGACAATGCTAAATTATGATGGAAATTGACCACACATGCATGCTGAAGACATGGATTGTAGTCAGTTCCCTACTGAATTCAAGATATAAATAACATAACATACTTAGATAATACTAAGCTTTAGATAATATAAACAATTAGCACACTCCAAGTGCCCAGGCTGAAGGATTGGGGCATCCATTCAGATAATGCTAAGGTCATCAAGATATTGATTAACATGATCATGTAATCCATTCAGTGAATGCCAAAGTCATCAAAACATTGATAAACAAGATCATGTGATCTATTCAGTCACTTACAAACATCAGTAATAAGGTCATGTGACTTCCAAAAAAAATTGTCACTCAAATTTCTAAACTTAACTATAATGCTAAAGTCATCCAAATTTGTGTGTAAGCTCAGGCATGTATTGTGATTAGTTTCATGCTGTATTTAATATATAAGTAATATAACATACCTAGACAATACTAAGCTTCAGATAATATAAACCATTGTTACACTCCAAGTGCCCAGGCCAAAGGGTCTGGGCATCTATTCAGATAATGCTAAAGTCATTAAAATATTGTTAAATGCAATCATGTGATCCAGAAAAAACTTATACTAAATTCATTTAACTAACAGATTTCAAGTACTCAAACCATCTCAAATAATACCAAAGTTATCAAAACATTCATAAATAAGGTCATGTGATCAAAATACAGACAAATAAATATTACCAAACAAAGTCATGTGACCTAACAAAATTTTGTTATTATACTCCCTGTGCCGAAGGCACAGCTAGGGTCTTATCCTAGTCTTATAGAGAATGGGACAAGGCCGTGGGATGATGGGGGGATGACTCAGCTTAGTCAGTTCTGACATAATATTTTCTGATTGGCTGGCTGGGAGGGTCAATGGCAAGGAGGGGGGTTGGGGGCCTATAAATCTGGGGATCTAGGGGGGTGGATAGCGAGATGTGAACGGCGAAATTACGAAGCGGGTTGATAGAAAGAATGATGAGGAATAAATTGATCTTTGTGGGGGAAGAGGTGTCTGTAGAGGGTTGGGAAATGGCTCAATGGCAATGATACTTGGGATTCCGATTGGGGCACACTGGCCCTCCCCTTTCACAAAGACGCAAAGCGAATTAATAGAGAGAACAATGAGGAATAACACCTTTGATGGGAATATTGATGGGGGTATTCCCGGTGCCAGAGGCGTTCGTTTGCAATGTAAATTTGGGATTGGGGAACGGCTATAGGTATGGCAATCCTCTGATTTAACGAGTATTTATTAATAGGTGGAATGTTGAGCAATTGGACATGGGCTTTGATGGCTCATCAGAGGGGAAAATGAAAAAGCGCAGTTTGAGTGGCTTCCACTGGCTCAATTGCTACAATACCTTTGTGCTCATTTGGGGTCCAAACCGCGAAGACCTCGCAAAAATCTGGAACAGAATCAATAGGGAGAATGTGGAGGAATAGTAATTACACTGTAATGTAAAAGGAAATTCATCCCAGGGCCCTGCAATTATTCTAAATCTTTGCTACATTGGCACATGTTACCCCTCATCTGGGTGCACATGCCCTCACAGTCCTGGACCATACCCATAGGAACAGTATAGTGCAACACTCAATTTCATTTTGTACATGATATTGAATATCTCCGCTCATATACTCATTCCCCTCGCACCAAACCTGGGATTCACGTGTCATACACCCCCATCATGGCCTCCAAGCAATCCACAAATAAACCAATAGGTGGAATGTTGAGCAATCGGAATTTCTTTGGAAACGTCGAAATTCTGGCAATTGCTGACACATCCGGATCAATGACCTGAGCTTCTCACGCCCCGTCCACCATTGATCTTCCTGCCACCATCCCTCTCCAGCCATAAAAAATCGCTAAAAATACGCTTAAATTCGTGGAAATTCGGATAATATTAAAAGAATACTTATTGTTAAACAAGACCAACCAATATATCCAAAATCATCGTAAATAGCAAATAAAACCATAAAGATAATCGTAAAAATTCAGGAAAATTAGAAATAAATTAAAGATAAATCTAACTGCTCAGTTACAGGTGAGAGAAATGCAAAGTAAATTGATATAATCAATGCTAAGATCAGGATAATGGTAAATTGTAATAGAAAGTAACTACACATGCATGCCAACAGCATGGATTGTGGTTAGTTTCATACTGTGTTTAAAATATAAGTAGTATAAGATATTCAGACAATGCTAGATTGTGGTCAGTTTCCTGCTGTGTTTGAGATATCAGTAACACAACATATTCAGATAATGCTAGATTGTGATGGAAATTGACTACACATACATGCCAAAGGCATGGATTGTGGTCAGTTTCATGCTGTGTTCAAGATATAAGTAATATAACATATTTGTAAGGGCGACCTGGCTGCTGTGTTGTGTCGGCTGAGCAGGGAGAAACCTTAGTGTTATTTCCAGACTTCTACCAAGTACATACCTGAGCAGGGAGAAACCTTAGAGAATCAAGTAAGGTTTCTCCAAGCTCACCTACACTACTTATACTACCTGCCATAAGGTCCAAGTTGAGTAATCTACTCTACATATGTGGCTGTGAGGTGTCAGGGATGCCTAAAATAAATATAGTCGGGAATAGGCTTGGGATAGGGTCATGCATGCCAGTGAGGGTTCGTATCTGCATTGGAGGGGTGTAGGAGGGAATTCCAAGTACTGGGGTGTTGGGGGACAGATTTCTGGGCCCAAGGGGGCTGGAAATCGGATTTCCAAGTGCAGGAGGGCTGGGGATTAGATTTCCGAGTGCAGGAAGGCTGGAAATCAGAATTCTGAGTCTGCAGTTGTGAGCGATGACCTAGAGTTCCTCTTACAATATTCAGACAATGCTAAATTGTGATGGAAATTGACCACACATGCATGCTGAAGGCATGGATTGTAGTCAGTTCCTTACTGAATTCAAGATATAAATAACATAACATACTTAGATAATACTAAGCTTTAGATAATATAGACAATTAACACACTTCAAGTGCCCAGGCTGAAAGGTCTAGGCATCCATTTAGATAATGCTAAGGTCATTAAGATATTGATTAATATGATCATGTAATCCATTCAGTGAATGCCAAAGTCATCAAAACATTGATAAACAAGATCATGTGATCTATTCAGTCACTTACAAATGTCAGTAAATAAGGTCATGTGACTTCCAAAAAAAAATTTTCACTCAAATCTCTAAACTTAACTATAATGCTAAAGTCATCCAAATTTGTGTGTAAGCTCAGGCATGTATTGTGATTAGTTTCATGCTGTATTTAATATATAAGTAATATAATATACCTAGACAATACTAAGCTTCAGATAATATAAACAATTGTTACACTCCAAGTGCCCAGGCCGAAGGGTCTGGGCATCTATTCAGATAATGCTAAAGTTATTAAAATATTGTTAAATACAATCATGTGATCCAGAAAAAACTTATACTAAATTCATATAACTAACAGATTTCAAGTACTCAAACTATCTCAAATAATACCAAAGTCATCAAAACATTCATAAATAAGGTCATGTGATCAAAATTCAGGCAAACAAATATCACCAAATAAAGTCATGTGACCTGACAAAATTTTATTATTATACTCCCTGTGCCGAAGGCACAGCTAGGGTCTTACCCTAGTCCATAAAGAATGGGATGTGGACCCTGAATTAGTCAGCTTAGTCAGAATTGGTCAGCTTTTGTAATTATGTCAGCAGTTGCTTCCCTTTGTTCTGATGCGCGGGCCGAAGGTCCAGCGCGCTTTGTCAAATAATGCCAAAGTTGCCCAAATATGTGTGCCGAAGGCACACGAGCGTAACCTTGTAAGATATGAATCGCACGATGTGGTGCTGTTTACATAATCATGACATAGTGTGACCACGCCTCGGTGAGCACAGTACTATGGCATCTTAGGACAGCATAAGGCAACGCAACAACTATCAGGCTTGTAGTAAGATAGTTAGATAAATAAGAGGAGGTTATAGATGATCTATTAAGCATTGCAATAATGGGTAATTACTAATTGGTTTATTTAATATTAGCTTTCTCCAATTCCGCAAGAATGGTCATTGGGATCACGCAATGTCCCCAATACTTCTTTGCTGCCCATGCCACCTGCGAACCAGTCAAGCCTTTGTGATATGCATCCATGAAGTGAAGCAAGCGCGTTGCAAACCTGGACAATAAAAGTGCCAAATCTGATCAGATTCTGAGTCAATCAGATCCTGAGATTGGAGGCACTCACCGACGCATCGAAATCAAGGAGATGTTGTCAAGACATGCAACCAGGTTCCTCTCCAGATCAGCTTCACTTGATGATGCCGGCTTCAGATGATATGCACATGTTTGCAGCCCCCCCAGCATTGTTCAATGAAGTTGAGCTCACAATGGAACTTTGGCAAAAACAAAACTTTGAAACCTTTCTCCCTTGCCTTCCATCTCCAAAATGGACTCCACCCCTGACAAAGTCAGGTTTGTTGAACAGGGTCTGATGGCAACAGCAACACATCTCACCAGCCAGGCAGTCTGAGAACTTTTTGCCTGCATTGAGCCTTCCATCTCTGCGCCTCTGTAAAGCCACACTCCTCCAAGATCATGGCCATGCCCTTGAACTGACCCACATGGGGATGGGCTGGGTCGTTTGGGAAATAAAAGGCCTGCTCTTTGCCGTTTGGAAGTTTGCCATTCCCAATGGGAATTTTCTTTTTGAGAATCTTCTCATCAGACTTGTACTGTAACTTCCCATTCCCATCTAAATCGTTCACCTTGACCATAAAATTGGCAGATGGGCCCTTTGGCATCTTCAATGCTGACAGAGCACCCTCTGCACGTTTCAGGTGAGTAGTCGCATTGTCAAAGATAAGAACTGTGGTTCTCATCTGGATAATACTTCTGCAGGATCTCCATTGCCTTTGCTGCCTGGTCACAGATATTCTGGTTGTCAAAATACTCTTCATGGTTCTTCCCTGCATGGAACAGAACATGAGCACTCTTGGTCCCATCGGGTGATCGTAGCCAGCCATGATCTGCAGAGACAAAGTCTGCAACCATCAGCAAGTGTCCTTCCTCTTTTGCATATGGTTTTGCCATTTCTGACTTGTGCACCCAGCAAGTCCTCCTCTGATCGTGTGCATAAAATGTCGATTCATTGTGCCACCATATCACTGTCTGGCACATATTTGGGTCTGTAACAACATCTCTATCTCCTGATCCATACTTCCTCATATACATCTCAAGCTTGGCGATGGCTGGAAGAAAAGTGTTGTTGCAATAAGCAACAACATCGGTGCACTTGTGTCCATCAACTGTATTGGCCCTTTGGGTTGAGAGTCCACCAGTAACCCATCTTTTGAAGCCATCATTGTGCCGTGGTAACTGAGATTGTCTTCTTCCGATTCAGGCACACAAGCATCTCTGGTGTATCAAGAAATTGGACAATTGACTCTGCGGAAAAGTATGGCCCAAGGCTTTGAAGGTGTGCATGTATTTCCTGAGCAAAATCATTGTCATCAATCAATGACCTGCCAGATGTGTCCCAATTGCAGGTTGGGACCTCCTCACGGTCCTCAATGAAGAGATGGAGCCATTGACAGAGCTGTTTGGCCTTTTTCATTCCAGGTTTCTTCGAGGTTTTGTGGCAGTAGCCAAGACTGCGAGCAGTTTGTACAGCAGCCTTCACCCAGACTTTCTCCGTTGGATGTGCTTTCTTTTCCTCCATGTCCAGGACGTTGAAGCAAAGCAACTTCATTGCATGCAGATGGTCAGTAGTCTTCTTATCGAAAGCAGGGTCTTTGTATCATTGAGTTTTGTCTGCTCACAGAGGTTGCAACAACTTTTCAAGGTCAGCCATTGCATCTTGAATCTGTTCTGTAGTTGGTGGTTTCAGCCACTTCCCATTCTTCTTGGGTTCTTCAGCTTCTGGAGCTGCAGCGGCAGCCTCATTATCACTATCATCTATGTGCGTGTCATCATCCTGAGGAGGATCATCATTGCAAGAAGGATCGTCATCCTCATCCTCAGCATCTTCAACAGTTGCTCAATAGTCTGGACATGGAGGTTCTGCTTCTGGAACTGATTCCAGCATAAAACACTCTCCCCCAGGCTTTGAAACCTGGCTCTCGAGAGGCATTGGTGGTTCTTATGATTGGGGAAATGAGGTAAGATAGTAATAATCTCATTACAGTCACTTCCAACTCACATTTTCCTTGTTGGCTTGATCACTAGATGCATTTTCTCCCTTTCTTTGCTTCTTCCTCAACTTCCAGAAGGATCCTAGGTTGCCAATTGGGTTCCATTTGCGCTTGTGGGTCATAATGAGGAAGGATTTTGGGATGCGATGTGATGCAAGTGTACTATTACTTAATTTGGCAAGTACATGTAAAATCCGTTCTCAATGTTTTGCACTGTCAGTTATTAAAAATTGGTAACCAACAAAAGGTTTTAAATATAAATATTGAACTTTTGTAGGTCAAACATTGAGGAAATTTGTCCTGTTGCACGCACCAAAACAGATTTTATCAAAAAATCACACTTTTGTCATGCTTTCCTTACATAAACAGCACCACATCATGTGATTCATATCTTACCTAAAGAACCAGTTGAAGGGATATGAGAAACTACCTGAGGGAATACATGAATTATGGGACGGGTTGGTGGTAAAGTGAAATAGGATTGCTGCAGAAAGATGTCAAAAGCTTATAAAAAGCATGACCAGAAGGCTCAAGGCAGTTATTAAGGCAAAAGGAGGCAATTCAACATATTATTTAGGTAGATGATAGAGGGTCAAAAAACTGTCCCAATGAGTTAATATCTTAAATCATTAATTGATCCATTATTTCTATGACAAATCACGTGATTTAAACGGATTCAGGATCCCAATATGCTATATTATTATTGTCTATTTTCCCAAGTAGTTATGTAATCACCTTGGTCCACTATTAGCTGATCTTTCCAAATGGTGAAAACATTGGGACAGTTTTTTGACCTACTGTATCATAAAAACTATATCTTTTACCCAGTGCTCTCAAGTCATTTTTCTTCTTCAGCTATTCCCTGCAGCAAACTCAGTCCAAACTGGTCTAGGCAAGAGTACTATTGAGCAGATCATGAAAGAAGTTGATCAAGATGAGAAAAACAATAAAGGAGGACAATTCTCCATGTTATCTTCTCAGAATATATACTCAATAATTGACTAAATCACCTCTGGGAAGCTGGACAATGCTGTTCAAGCTACCCAAATCATCAAGCCTATCTTTCCTACTCCTGTTACACTTCAAACAATCTGAAATATGCTCATGAAGAACAATTTCTGGTTTGTTGTTAAGGCTAATAGTCTCCTCCTAAGAAGCAACACTGAATTGCTTACTTCAAATTGCCTACAAGCACAAGGATTGGACAGTAGAAGTTGGAAAATGATATTATGGACAGATGAAACAAAAATCAACAAGCTTGGGTCATATAAAAAGATGTATAAGGGGGGAAGGACTCTCAGACAAGACTATTATTCCTACTGTTATGCATGAAGGTGGTAGTAATATTATGGTATGGCTGGCTATGAGATGGAAAGGAGTAGGAATGCTAGTAGAGGTTGAGGGGATTATAGATATAGAGTAGTACTCTGAGATTTTGGAGCATAGGATGGTGAACAGCTTTGAAACTTTAGAGATAGAGGATGAAGAGTCAGCATTCTGGTAGGATAATGATCCAAAATACAAGTCTAAAAGGGCAATAAAGTGGTTTGAAGATAACAATATGCAAATTCTACTATAGCCTGCACAATCCCCTGACCCCAATTCTATTGGACACCTCTGGATATACCCAAAGAACTGGTTGAAGGGATATGAGAAACCACCTGAAGGAATACATGAATTATGGGACAGGTTTGTGGTAAAGTGGAATGGGATTGCTGCAGAAAGGTGTCAAAAACTTATAGAAAGCATGACCAGAAGGCTCAAGGCAGTTATCAAGGCAAAAGGAGACTATACAATGTATTAAGTAGGAAAATGACAGAGGGTCAAAAAACTGTCCCAATGAGTTAATACTTTACATAATTAATTGATCCATTACTTCTTGGATGAATCACATGGTTTATATGGGGTCAGGATCCCAATATGCTATATTATTATTGTCTATTTTGCTAAGTGTGTACATAATCACCTTGGTTCACTATTAGCTGATCCTTCCAAATGGTGAAAACATTGGGACAGTTTTTTGACCTACTGTATAGGGAATAAGAGGGCCAGACCAAGTCCTCCCAAAGCCCTAATTTGTCAACCCATTAGCAGAGGGATAAATAATGATTAATGGTGCAGTCATGGGTATACAAATAGTCCCTAGCTACATTTGTCCAAAGCCACAAACCAAGGGAAAATAGAGTGAAACTCGATAGTTTACAATCTGAGGGGTCACCTGGAGAAGGAACAAGGCTGCCTGATTTATTCACTTAAAGTTTAGATGTCTGGAGGAGATTCAAGGGACTCCAGGAGACTAAAATGGAAGGAGCCAACCCAATTATGGTGCCAAAACATCAGATAACCTACTTGGGAAATGGGCTCCAATCGTGAAACATAGGGAGAGCTGCTAATGGGGCAAGTAGGAGGATGTGTCAGCCATATGATATTATTTAGAATGGAAAAGCTAAAAAGGAAAAGGATGCATAAGCTATTCCTAAATATGTATGAAGCACTGCATGTATTAGTAGTATAAAATAAGGCTGTTGAAGGGAGGGCAGGGCAAGCATTCTGCTGGGATTCTTTCCCCCCATCGATTACAGTGTTTAATGTCTCATTTGACCATCTGAACATGCTTGTTTGTCTGTGGAGTGATTGCTTCCTAGCTAAGATGTTCACGAATGCCCAAGATTAATTGCTAGCTTGAGGACCACTTGTCTTGGTGACATCTAGGATCCTAAGTGGTGACTGACTTCAGAGATTGAATACTAGCTTGAGGACCACTTGTCTTGGGGATGTCTAGGATCCTAAGTGGTAGTCATACCTTCTTAGCTAACTTGCCAGCTTGAGAACCATTTGTCCAGGGGATGCTTAGGATTCTAAGTGGTAGACTTAATCAGTGATTGAGGACCATTGTCTTAATCCATTAGGCCCTAATCATGACTTGTTCAAACTTTTGGGTTAGCTACAAGTAAAGCTATTTGTGCGCTATCCTTGTTGACTTGAGAGCCATCCATGAAATGAGTTAGGTCTCTAAGTTAATGAACTCTTTATTCTCAAGCTATTAGCAAGTAAAGTTACTTGCTCACTAGTTCACAATTTGTTGAGTACTACTATTGTGGGGTGAAGGGTGTGAGTTCAAAGGGGTAGTAGTCAAAAATGGGAGATTTGAATATGAGTTTTTTTTAGTGAGTGAACTTCGAGATGAAAAAAGGGGAAATTCGATGGTTAACTACGCAAGTACAAGCTGATTATATAGCTATGAGAGGCACCTAAGCACCGGATGAGCGAGAAATAACGAAAGACCTATTCTATGGTCTAAGCTAAGTCCAATCTGTGAGACATGTCAAGGTGGCGGTCTTATTGACTGGGTCTGTGTCTAAGCAAGATGAAAGGAATAACTAACTACAAGTCTGAGAGCATGTTTTATGAGTCCAAGCGTGCATTCTGTGCTGCCACGTCACCATCACCAAGTCACTGTGGGTCCATGCTCAGGTAGCCACAGTGCTACCCCCACACTATTGTCAAGTGATGGTAGAACAGAACTCAACTTTCGCACCATCACTCTCTGAGTTTGATAAATTTCCAAGCCCCACAAACTTAGTGTTCACAAAAGGTATACACTTCTTCTCACTAGCTTGAGTGTATTGAGTGTGCCTGTAACCTTACCTGGGGACAAAATCCAATTACCTTTTCACTGCGACCAACCACATGCCCACCCATGTTGTTGGCAATGACAAGGGTGGCCTGGTAGTGTTATAGTGACACTGGTCTTCATGCTTGAAAGTGCAACTAGCATTGAGTGTATCATTAACTTCACCCAAGTCAACAATCACTCTAAGAGACTCTTTGCAAGCTCTCAAGGTATTCCTCACTAACTTAGAGATTAAGACTTTTGAGAGGACAACTTAAGAGATCAAGCAAGTAGGTAAATCTCCTACTGGATAACCAAGTAGAAACTTAGGAGTTTCTCTTGGTTGACTGGAGCTCTTATATATTGTTCAAGGTACTATTAATACATGTTCCTGTGTCAATAGAAGTTAAGAGAAGTCAAAGAAGTTGAGAGAAGTCAAAAGAAATCAAAAGAAGTCATAGAGAAGTTCACAACTTCTCTATGAACTATGTTTAACTATCTAAGAATAACTATCTAAACATAGCTATCTATTAATAGTTAATAGTATGAGAAAAGATATAAAATTGAGAAAATATTATGTAACAGATCAAAATGAAAGCAATTACATAATAAAGAAACAAAACAAAGTAGAAAAGAAAAAGATATTCATAATGCTTTAGTATATTACAACTAAAGACTTTTGGTGTAAGAAGTCCAAGTCGTATGTTAAAGTAAGGGTGAATCATAACAGGTAGTAATTGGCTTTGTTGTCCCATGGGTAGTGAGCTGACAGTGGGAGGGTGGTAGAGGTGCCTTTAACCTGTGGGGTGAGTGTGACCTGGGCAGTTGGGAGTATGTATGGGGGTGCCCACAGAGTGGGACTTTCTCTTTTGGGTAGAGGCTGTTTGAATGACAGCTGGAGTACGCGTGGCAGCGGCTGTTGAGGATTTCTCTTTGAGAGTGCAAAGGTGAGATGAGAGCAGACTGATCAAGCAGTTAAGCTTGCTGATCTGGGCCAAGAGGGCCTGAGTGTCTTCACTGGAACATGAGGGGACCCATGGAAGTGGGGGTCACCATCAATATAGTGGGTGCAGGGGCTTTCTGCTTGCTGAGGACTTTCAATAGGGCATACTGGCAGTAGAGCTGCATGAACAGGGTAGATGAGGGGCAGAGAGCTAGAGTGGTAAGTCTGCATAGAGACTGAATATTCTGTTAGAGGAGTGAGGAGGCCGGGACCAATTTAATATTTGAGTGCCAATTGTAATCGGCATGCACTGTAAGGGGAACTTCAGGTCACTGCTCACAACCTCAGATTTGGAAATCTGATTCCCTGCCTCTCTATGTTCAGAAACCCAATCCCCAGCTTTCCTATACTTGGAAATCCAATTCCCTGCCTTCCTGCATTCGGAAATCTCATCCCTAGCCCCCTTCAGCCTGGAATTCAGTCCTCCAGCACTCCAATGCTTGGAGTTCCTTCCTATGCCCCTCCAATGCAGATACAAACCCTCACTGGCATATGCGACCCTGTCCTGAGCCCATTCCCAACCATACCCACTTTAGACATCCCTGACACCTCACAGCCATTTATGTAGAGTAGATTACTTAACTTGGACTTACAGCAAGTAGTATAAGTTGTGTAGGTGAGCTTGGAGAAACCTTACTCAATTCTCTAAGGTTTCCCCCTGCTCAGGTATGTACTTGGATAGATGTCCTGGAATGACACTTAGGTTTCCCCCTGCTCAATCAATGCAATGCAACAACCAGGTTGCCCTTACAGAAGAATCAAGTCTATTCTCAGAGGACTGGCTGTTGACAACGCTTGGACAAGCTACACCACTTCTCCTGTGCCAACTACACCCTTCCTCTACCTCCTGGCACCTTCTCCAAAATGTCCCAAGAGCAGCAGTAGCAACCACTGACTCAAATGACCATTGAGGAGGCTATAGGCTCACTACTCACAGACATGGTGGCTGTACAGGCCCAACAAGCTGAAGCCAAATGGAACATGATGGACATAGTGAATGGCATATGTGACACTCTCTGAAACCTCATGGACTCAGTAGGATGCCAGCACCCTAACACTCCCCCCCCTATCTCAGCCACACCCCTCAACCAAGGAGAGTATGAAACCCAAGCTGCAATTCACAACCCCCCTCCTCCCACTCTCCACTCCTGTCCACCATCACCTCCACCATGCACCTCTACCAAGGCCAAGGTGGCAACCCCACCCAAATTTGACAGAGAACATGCTAAGGGTCATGCATTTTTGAATGCATGCCAGCTCTACATCAGGCTCTCGGCAGATCAATTCTGTTCTGATGAACAGAAAATACTGTGGACCCTCTTGTACATGAAGTTGGGATGCACGGCACAATGGGCCAATGAGCTATTCCACTTGGAAGCGAGTATCAGTGGATTTCCATTTACAGACTGGTGGGACTTCACTGAACAGTTCAAGAGTTGGTTTTTCCCTGTCAATGCCAAAGCTGACACCCTGAATACATTGGAGTCCCTGTTGTACCACCAGTGAGAATGCACAGTTGAGGACTACTTACAGTGACCCACAAAACCGTTCCAATGTTTTGTACTTTTGACTTAAAGTAGTAATAGCTCAGTAAATAAAATAGCCATATTTGTGAATATATTTATAAACATAGCCAAATATGTCATATCTGACTCTGCAAAGTTGCGTCATGTAATACTTCCAAATTAGGCAATTATGAATTTTGTAATCATTTTAAGTCATTGGAACGGTTTTGTCAATGACATATTATACTAGGCTATCCTATTATTTCTAGTACTTAGAGTAGCCCCCCCTGGCTTTGAGTACAGCTGCTACTCTTCTAGGCATACTTTCAATTAACTTCTGACACTCAGAAGCTGGAATAGCATCCCACTCCTTTTCTACCCTCTGCCACAACTCCTCCATACCCTTGGGAGGAGATTCATACTCTCCCAACTTTCTCTTCACATATTCCCATAAGTGTTCAATGGGATTGAGGTCAGGTGACTGTGCTGGCCAGGTTAGGAGCCTAAAATGATTTTTTTGAAACCATTCTTTGGCCAGTGTACTCTTGTGTTTGGGGTCATTATCTTGCTGAAAGATAATATCTCAGGGTTTAAGCTTGTACCACTGGAGACTCTTCTTCAAATCTTCCTCCAAAATTTGCACAAACAACTCTGCATCCATCCTTCCATCAATCCTCACTGCATAGCCTGGGCCATCCCACAGCATACAGCCCCAAACCATCACTGATCCTCCTCCATACTTCAGAGTTCCCTTGACCAATCTTTCACTAAGCCCCTCTCCCTTCTTTTTCCATCCCCACTTCCTCCCATCTGACCCCAAACGATTAATTTTGGTCTCATCAGACCATACAACCAGCTTCCAGTCCTCCATAGTCCAATGCTGGTGTGTCAGAGCAAAATCCAGCCTAGCCCTCCTATGCTTGTCAGAGAGTAAAGGCTTTTTTTGCTTGACTACAGCCTTCATTCCTGCCTGTTTGAGATGCCTTGCTACAGTCTGTGAAGAGACTGATGTCCCAATGATGGGAGCAAGAGATTTGGCTATATCTACAGCAGTTTCAGCCTTGCCAGCAGAGATAAGATGGATAGCATGCCAAATATTAGTGGTAGAGAGTTTTGAAGGACGTCCTCCAAGTGATTTAGTAAGGCTGGAACAATTTTTAGAGGCTAGCCTGGATATGGTACTGCGCCCAACACCAGTAATTGCCTCAATTTTAGTATAGGAATGATGAGAATTTAGCAAAGAGAGGATGGTTTGCTTTAGAGTAGAAGATAATGGCTTCATGGTAGGTAGGGGGGTTGAGAATGATGGGACATGGCTGTCAGCACATCTATTTATATGTCAAAGACACGTGGTCACATGATCTTGTTGATTCACAATCAACAGAGTCATGTGATTGCTTGGATTAGTATTAAAAATTACTATTGACAAAACCGTTCCAATGACTTAAAATGATTACAAAATTCATAATTGCCTCATTTAGAAGTATTACATAACGCGACTTTGCAGGGTCAGATATGACATATTTGGCTATGTTTATAAATATATTCACAAATTTAGCTATTTTATTTACTGAGCAGACACCTTCAAGGTTCTCATCTCCAAGTCTGGGTACCAAGACCATCAGGTCATTGTGGTCAAATTCCACCAAGGTCTGTGCCCTTCTGTAAGGGGACAAGTGCCTTGTGCACCCCCTTATGCAAGGTATGTCTAGGGGTCTGTGGTTGAGTATCTGGGCTTGGCCTCTCTAGCCAATGCCCAATACCTAAGCCCAGCCTCAGCCTTTGGCCACCCCCATCTCCAAGTCTGATCTGCGTACAACTGACATTGTTTGTGTATTGTTTGCATATGTTATATTCTAGTAGCTATGTAGTGTTTGGCTACCTGGTCTGTGCGCAGACCACTATGTATATAAGTAGTGTGGGTGTTGATTGTATTTGCCACCCAAATATCAACTTAGTTCCGGCGCTCTTAACTTCCCCTAACACCTTCCATCCAGAATGCCATCGCCACTCTCCCAGCAGGCTGCCCTTCTGACTCAGACCCAGAGGCCTGGTACTCAGCAGCACAACAGGTGGACCAAGCCTGGATGGCAAATGAGGCATTCTGCTCTTGTTACGCTGGTTAGGCATCTGCAAGGCTCAATGCTGATTAATGACAAGTTAACTGTTGAGTAGTGCTGAGCAAGTCTAAGGTGATGCCAAAGATCAGGAACAAATATGGTGTATAACAAGACAAAGCTAAGGATTACAAGTAATACTTAGGTCTATATATACTACTGGGGTGACTGGCATGTGATAAAAGAGAGAATCACATGCAGATGTATGAGAATCACAGGCCAAAGGAGAACTAACTATAGATGGGTGGTGGCATGTGATAAATAAATATAACTGGGCGCTGACAACTGGGTGGTGACATGTGATAAGTAGAAATAGACTGGGCAGGTGCATAAATGGGAAAATGGTAACATTACCCCCTTCTAATTTTCGAACTTTGTCTCGAAGCCAAAAGATGGCAGGATATAGGCATAGGGTACAGGTCATGGAAGTAGTCGTTTCTAGTTGTAGCCATAACCATCGTAGGCATAGTTGTAGTTGTTGTATTGGCCATCACCAATAATATTGTATGTTCGTCCAAAGGTATTGGGATAGCATTGCAGCCGATCTTTCAAGCGCAGCATTTCACTGATTCTGGTGGTAGACAGGACATGTTTCGCATGTAGTGTCCTGGTGCGGAGTGGTTGCAATAGCGGCAGGTGTATCAGGGACAGCTGTGTGCCCAGTGGCCAATTTGATGGCACTTGAAACAGCGATTTCTTCCAACATCATATGAATGGGTTGTTGCAGCTTGGGGTGTGATGGTGGGGGTGGTATGATGTTGAGGAGGTCTTTGCGGTAGGGGGTGGGTCTCCTGCTGTTGGCGGATTTCCATTTCGCTGGGTGAATTCGTCCACTGTTTGTCAGTCGAGTTCGGGGTGGTGGTGCTGAGGCAGGGGGTACAACAATAGGTGGGGTAACAGGGCTTGGAGGTTGTTCAGGTTGAACTTGTTGGTGGGTAGAGTGAACAGGGACTCGTTGAGATGGTCGATCGGTTGGCATAGGTTGAATTGGACTAGGGATTGTGGGTGCAATCCTGTACACCGGTTGTGGAGCTGCAATGCTCCGTGAAAATTCGACGGAAGGTGGGGTCAGTCCACAGGTGGTTGAACGTGTTTTGGTTTGCTTCTTTGACTTGTTTGATGCTTTGTTCGAGGCTGCGGAGGCAGAGGAGGTTTTTGTGGAGTTGGAAGAAGCCATCACAAACTTCTGTTGATACTGCTGGTGTTGGTGCGATAAGAAGCGAAAAGACGAGGGGTAGAGGCACTGTCGACTTCATTAATATAGTCGTTAACGGTAGTGACAAGCAGGGGAGCAGGGACAGTGGTTGGCGTTTCAGTGATGGGTGGAACAGGGACTGGGGGGAAGTGGTCTGTCGTGGTACTGCAGCTCAGGGGCGGTGTGTCTTCAGTGGTGTTAAGAGCGCTCTCAACGAGGAATTGGTAGAGGATGTGGTTGGAGTTGGGTTGTGCAGACAAAGATCTGGTGGTTCCATCTAATGTTGGTGGGGTAGAAATAAGAGCGGATTCAGATGGGAGAGATCTGACAGAAGAAGGCATTGTGCTGTTAAATGAGATGGGGTGGTTTATTTATGGTAGGGATGGCAGCAAGAACGACGTGGTTTCTTTGTGGCTTTAAGGGAACGAATAACAGGCATGTTTTCATCGTTTCGGTCAAGTCCTTTGAGTCGTTTGTACTCCATCAGGAATGCTACTGCGTCTCCTTCATCTTGTGTTCCAGGAATAATATTTCCATCCAAAGTTTTGGGTCTGATTTCATCGGGTACCGATTTAAAATGGGACTTGGGTTCCCAGGTATTTTTGGATTCGGGCCATCCAAGCCACTTGACTAGATATTTGAAACAGTTTCGTCAGTTTTCGGTGGTTTAGTATAGCTTTGATTTTGTATACTTCTTCACCTTCAACGGTCAGGGGTGGGGGTCGGATGTAGTTGGGTCCATATGTTTCAGGTTTCAGTATACGGCATAAGGAGTTGGGCAGTGGAATATGGGGTGGATCTTCCAACTGTTTGGGGAGTTCGAGTTGATATGAAACAGGGGACAAAATGTCAAGGATACAGAATGGTCTGAGACGTTTGGGGGCCATTTACGTGTGACATACAGGGTATTTAAGTTCCAGGCATCGAGCCAAACCATTTGATTTTCGTGGAATGGGGTGAACTTTGATTGACAGTCAGTTTTCCATGTGTTTCATGGCGGTTTCGTGTGTGGTTTTAGCATTTCAGCAGGTATAAATTGATTAGTTCCATGCAGTTGTTGACTGGTGGGAGATTCAGTTTCAAGGAGGATGGTGGGAAGTGCTTTCAGGTTGTATTCCCATAATGATTTCGAACTGGTGTTTGTTTTTGTAGGGTGTGCGGTTGGCTATTGTAGGCAAATTCAAGGAGGGGGAGGGCTTGTGACCAATTTTCAGGGTGATATGAGCAGAAAATGGAAAGATATGCTTGGGTCTCCTGGTGAGAGCATTCGGTTGCTCCATCCGCTTCAGGGTGGTAGGCCGTGGTCATTGCGGGGGTTATTTCAAGTCATTCTAACAGTTTCTGGAATGAATGCGTGGTAAAGTGTGGGTTGCGGTCGGATATGATACGTTTGGGTAGGTCATAGCGCAGGTAGACTTTATTTAGAATGAATGTCGGCAATGTTGTCAGCAGTTGCGGTTTTGTTGGTAGCGGTGAGAATTACCCCCTTCGAGAGTCCATGGTCCACTATGGATAGAATTGAGTCAAAACCAGTGGAGGGAGGGAGGTCAGTGATGAGATCCATCACGATCTGAGTGAATGGGCAGTTTGAATTGGGTGCCAGGATAGGGGTAAATGCAGGCTTGGCAGGGTGTCGGTTAATTTTAAACTGTTGACAGTCAGCGCATCCTTTGACATAATCATGTGTGGAACTGGCCATACCAGGCCAGTAGAAATCACTGCTCCAATGCGTGAAGAGTTGTATAGATGCCATGGGTGTCCTGCAGGTAGGAGAATTATGATATTTCCATATGATACGTTGGCAGGAGTTCGAGGTCTTCCGGTGGGATGGTTCTACCATTATAGGTAACAATTAGACCTTTTGGGGTTTGAGTTACAGAATATCGGGAATCTGTTGGAACGTATGGGGTGGTCATGAGGGCGGCGATTTCTTTGGTAGTGTGTGGGTTGTAATTATTATGACAAAGTATATCGTCACGGGTTTCCTGGTTGATGGTATTGACGAATATTGACTCAGGTAAGACCATCACTGATTTGTTATCCTCATCTTCATCAGGAATATGGTCGGGACATTGGGAAAGAGCATCAGCAGCAGGTATTTTTGTACTGGGTACATGCTCGATTTGGAGATTGAAGCGGGAGAGGAATTGATGCCAGCAGGCCTGACGTTGGTTTATGTCCTGCGGTTTCTTCCAGTAAGTAAGATTTTGGTGATCAGTACAAACTTTAACAGGGAAGGGTCCTCCTTCCAGATAATGACACCATTCTCCTAGGCAAGTAATTCACGGTCATGAATATCGTAGTTATGTTTGGCGGGCGTAAGGGTTTTTGATAGGAAGGCCACAGGGTGGTGTTGATTATTGATGTTGGTTTGATAAAGTACTGCTCTGGTAGCGTATTTTGATGCGTCGCATTCGATTTCAAATGGTTTTGATTGATCGGGCATTGTAAGCATGGGTTGCTTTGAAAATTGAAGTTTCAAGGCATCAAATGAGTCTCTGCATTCGTTGGTCCACTCGAATAGTCGTTTGGTTGACATAAAGGCATTAAGGGGTCGGGTGATAGCGGAATAGCTGTGGATAAACTTCCGGTAGAAGTTACAGAAGCCTATAAATTTACAGACGTCTTTGGTACATTTTGGTACAGGCCATTGGGCAATTCTGGCTAGTTTGACAGGATCCATCTTGATTTTGTCAGGTGTGATGATCATACCAAGGTATTCCATACAGTCGCGGTAGAATTTGCATTTCTTGGTTTTGAGATAGATGTCATTCAGGGCCAAACACTTGAGAACTTCTTCCATAATGCGATCGTGTTCTTCCTGGTCACAGGTGAAGATGAGTATACGACAATTCCTCCTTTGCGAATCGGGGACAATAAAATGTTGGCCATGAATGCTTGGAAAGTCGCAGGGGAATTGCACATTCCGAAGAACATGATGGTCAGTTCAAATAATCCAAGCAGGGTGTTAAATGCACCTTTCCATTCATCTCCTTTCTTGATACGAATATTGTTGTATCCGGTGCGGACATCGAGTTTGGAGAATATACGGGCTCCTTTGAGCTTATCCATAATCTCGGTAACCATTGGGATTCGGTATGCATTTTTGACTGTATGCTTATTGACATAGCGGTAATCTTGGCAGGGGCAGAGTGAACCATCCTTCTTGTCGACGAAGAAGAACAGAGAGGCCATCGGGGATTTCAACGGGTGGATATAACCTTTACGAAGGTTATCAGAAATGAACTCTTTCAAAGAGTTGTCCTGGTTCGGAGAAAGTTTGTAAGCTTTCATTGCGACAGGTTTAAACTTGGGTTTTAATTTGATAGCATGGTCATAGGATCATCGGGGAGGGAATCGTTCAGCAGCTTTCTTGCTGAAACGACTCAACCATTGGTGGAATCAGTGGGGAACTTTAATGGCGGGGTCATCGACCTTTTTGTCTCCGTGTCTAATTGCAAGTTCTGTAGCCTGACTAGTTCGGTTGATCTCGAGCTCCACGTGAGCAAGTTCAGCAGGTGTACTAATGATCTGACACATCTCAGACTCTAGAGAGAACTCTTCATAGTCCTCATCAAGGAGAGGTTCATAGATTGGTTCATGCGGGGTGTAGGAAAACTTTCCTTCAGGGTTAAATGCATTTAATTGGTCACTGTGAGACCCTAGGGGTTGTAAAATACGACGTTAAAGAGTGAAGTGTGTAAATAGTTACAGATAGTGTTGTTTCTCAAGATGTAGGAAAAAAACGATGTTTTCGGTAAGGTCATTTTCAACAGTAAGTCTCGATATTTACGCCAGATAATGTCATGGGTATAACGATGTAATATATGGTGGTCCAGAGGAGTGGTAAAAACACCTCAAAGGGGGGGAATAGGGTATACCATACATATTATTGTTTTTCAGGCCTTAGGAAAGCGCAACAGTTTTAGTAAGATCGCTTTTCATTGGTAAACATGGATATCAAGTATTGGAATATGATACTGGAGGTTTTATGTCATCAGCAGGAGAGAAGGATCTACTTATAGCACTCATCCTGTTTGGCAAGCTGGTGGGTTAGACGAAATATTAGCAGTATTCAGGGCATCTGTTTGGCCACAGCCCATAGTTGTCATCGTTGTTGTTATTTGTCAATGAATACCAACCCTGACAATGGAGTGGAGTGTTTGATGAACGAGGTGCGGACATGTTGTAAAAAAAAAACCGGAGCTGTACCTTTATATCCAAATTATAATCATTCTCAAGTTTCAAGTTAGGATGGAGTGAGGAAAAATAAAGCGCAACCTCGTCACTGTTGTGCATGTTTGCAACAACATTGCATCCATCACCACACCTGCCCCCAACTACCATCATCACACCCGCCCTCAACTGCCATCATTACACCTGCCCTCAGTCAGCTATCACAGCTCCCAACCACATGTATTATTATATTTATTCACGCAATCCACTGTGCAAAGGTGAACCCAAGTGGAGGGGAGAGGAAACGAGTGAGATAGGGCACTGGAAAGGGCGGCGGCGGACTTCAGGGACGAAACTTTCACAAGTTCTTGGAGATAGGAATGTGGATTGGGTCCTGATGTGAGTATTTGATGAAATAAATTAGATAGCTGACAAAAGAGGGAGGTTTAGGGGTGAAAAACATAGCTCGGATACTGATAGCCGCCACCACTGGACAGTGTGGGTGTTCAACAACAAGCACGCCGTCGCAACATTCCATCTTTATGGACACAATGGCGCGTCGCCAGGGGTGCAGCTTTTCACGAATGGAGGAAGATGGAGGGTCGGGGGAAAGAGTCTGGACGAGGTGGCATGTTATGACTGGTGAACTGTTGGGGCGATCTATAAAATTGTATCATTATATCTTGATGTATTTTTTGGCATTTTTTGGACGATCTACAAGCGATTTCAGTTGAATCAAACAACTCATCAACCGGGTCTTCACCATATAGGCGCCTTTGTTGCCCGTTTCTCTGCACATAGTGACTTTCGCTGTATGCTGGTCATAATGTGCTCACCTCATCACAGAATGTTTTTGGTTTGTAGCACCTGGACTTGTGTAGTGAGGGTAATATGAGCGGTCAACTGTTGCGATAGGATGGCTTTAAGGGTGGAGACATTTCCACGTTCATGTTCAAGGTCGCTTTTGCATAATTGTAGATCTTTGTTGGCATCACGTAGTTCTCGTTCTTGCTTCTTGAGGTCCATTTCGATGTCCATAATTTCACGAGCATGCTGCTTTTTGAGGTTCTTGATCTCGTCAGAGGCATTAACAAGCTCTCAGCATTGATTAAGTTCTTGCGATCGTGCAGTAGCAAGGTTGTGAGAAAGGGCAACATGGTTGGCCTGCAGCTCTGCAGCTTTGGCCTGCTCTGCCTCCATATCCATGGCCAGATGGGGGGCATCAACTGCCCTTGCAGATTCGATGGAAGTGAGCTGTTCCTGTAACTTGGAGAGGACTGTGGAAGAAGCACCTTCACAGGACTGACGACACTGCTAATGCACTCGGTTTCCTCTCTCCTATCACCTTCATCACCTCGGATGAGATCAAGGCCAAGGTGGCGGCTGCGCGAATCGTCCACTCGAATTACTCATCCAAGATATCTGAGAGACACCAAGTACGTAGCTACTGGCCTGTAATGGTGGACTTGAATGGTTTGCAAATCAACATGATCGGAGCCTTAATCCACCTGGATCTCCATATCAGGGCTTCGATCTACAATGGCCCACGCACCCCTGTCTAATATCCTTCCAACAACACACTGCACTGTACTTAGATCGACAACTTCATCAACACCACAATCCTTATTACTGTAATAATAAATGCCACTCTTCTGTGTTGCCTTGACACCACAAATAAGTACCAGAATAACGGTTGTTGGCATGGCTAAGTCGAGTTGTGGTGTGGACAGGAGTTCCAGAACTAGGATACGCTTTAGTTGGCCAAAGAAATCACATGGCCTGAATTCTGGTGTTCTTCTCTTTCGGTGAGCATGCCAATCCACAAGTTGAGTATACTGGAATGAAGAACATTCAGATACCATATGCAGGAAGGGGCATAGCACTCAACTTGCACAAAGGATGCATCCCGACTGTCCTCTCTCTTCCCAACTAAGTCACGGGCAATCATGAGATCACCTCCTTCAAGACAAGTTACTCTGCCATACTGGACGACGGGCTGATCTTGTTTTATGACAGATTGAATAGCTTGCTTTGTGACATCAAAGCGTGTCGCTAAAGAAGCTAGAACTTTGTTATATATGGGTGGGGGTAGGGCCTCACACCATCGTGGGGTGGAAAACATGTAGAGGGGGTCTGTTTGCAAGCAAGTGATTAAGCGACAACGACAAGATGACAGGTTGAACATACATAAATCATGAACAATTTGGTCTGCTTTCTTCTTGTCAGGATCCAAAGATAGCACTTTGTAAAGATCATATAATAATCGTATTTGATCTAGTTGTGCAGTCGCCGTGACAAAGGTGTTGATGGATTCGTAAGGGTAGCATCTACTTCTGATCGATGGAAGCAGAGTGTTACAATGACGCTCCATAGGAAATGCCCAATACATCCAGACAGGACCTGCCACCTGGATACCCCATGTAATATAAAGAATGGCATGGAGGGTCAGAGGACAAGCGGAGAGTCGAACAGGGTCATTTTGATAGTATAGCCTACATTGATTTAAGTATAAGAGCACAATGTAGAAGGCAGATACTCACTTTTCATACATCTAAACCCAAGACTTGAAACCCTCATCAATCTGTTTCAAGTTCTCTTCCATGAGCTCAAACAACAAGCAGAGCTTCAAAAGTTCGACAAGCTGCATGAAGTGGTCATAGTACTTCATGTTTGTGAACCTGCCACAAAGCACAACTGGAGCAATATAAAGTGTCTAAATGGCATACATCTCGGCAGTCATTTGTGACTGTTTAGTTGCAATGTTGGGTACTGAAGCTCCAAAAGCTGCTGGAATTGTTGCACCACATGCTGCCGTAGCTGCGCCAATTTCATTCCAGATTTGCATTGCAATAGCATAGCCTTTGCCCTGGTGATCTAGGTCCTTGAACTCGCAAGTCCAGAACAGAATGAGGTTAGGGATCAAATTTTCCCAAATGAGGTGCATGAAGTCAAATGGGAATGAAGATGGGAATGAGAGCAAGGATATGGTACTGAGGATTGGTATCCCTTTGATGCCATATCGTTTGGCGAGTTCCTCATGTACAGTGTTACTGGGGGCCATTTCCACAGCGCGGGCTTGCTCTAAAAACTCCTTGTGAGTGCGAATGGGGAGGTCAGACGGGTTGTATTGAAGGGGATTTGCTTTGGGAAGCTTATCTTGTCAAAGAGGGATGTAGTAAGTGTGAGAGTGTGAGTGTATCCCTTTGATGTTGCAGATACAGCATGGACTAATACCATTCTGCCCTTTCATGTGTGTGATCAGAGCCATGGCTGGAATGTCACCAAATGCTATGATGAGATAGGCATGAAGCAAGAATAATGATTGACTGATGGCGTCGAAAGCTTTGACGCCTATTTCGAGCTGAATGAGTTCTTGAGCAAGCGGCCAGCAGAACGAATCCCAATCCCAAGGCTTTTTTGGACCTGGGACTGTACCAACGTGAATGTGGTAATGTTTCTGAAAACATATTTTGGGGGATAGATTGTAATTGATGAGGAGGATGGGCCAGCATGTCTTATCATGCTGTTTGAATGGAGCGAAGCCGTCCATTGAAAGACCGAGGGCAATGTCACGCTCATCGGAGAAAAAGAACATGGGATGACTTGTGTCAGGGATGAGAGTATTGAGCAAGGACTGATAATGGGAACCATCAAATATGTCCTTAATGATGCCGGACTTGTGAATGTGTTCACCCTGATAATGCATCTTTTTCGTGTGTGTGGGGTTTGCTGACATAGCTCGTAGGCGAGGGATGAGGGGAAGGTACCCGAATGTCTTGTGTGGCTTTCCATTAGTTGTGTATCGCAATTCCTTGTAGTTGGGGCATTCAGTGAGGTCTTCATATGGCCCGACAAAGCAAACACAGCTGTTTATACAACAGCTGTATCATATGGGCTGAAATCCAGACAGGGATCGAATGCGCTTCTTGGTCATTTTCAGGCTGACCTGATTGCTGCCTGGAAAAGCTTTATGGAGTCGACTAAAGGTGCACTCAGTTATGTGGTCCTCCACCTTGAGCGTATAGCTATGAAGCAGATTAAGGTCCGAATCCCCCAAAGCATTCGCATCTGAAGTATTGTTAGTGAGGCAGGTGATTCATGAAGCGAGGACAAACCTGTGGATGCGGATGCCGCTTCACGCTCAAATTTTTCACCAAGCATGTCCCAAGAGGAAATGCCAGCTACCTCAGACCCCGTGAACAAACCGTCATCTTCGTCAACCTTGCTATCTTCATCGTTCTCACAGGTTTCATCACTCTTGCAGGCTTCATTGCTCTTGCAGGCCTCAGGCTGGGAAGCTTCAGGCTCAGCTCTGGCAGCACCACCAAATCCCTCATCTTCACTGTCGGTATCATTCCTATAGGCAGGCCCAGAACCATCATCTTGCAGGTGGCCATTTCCCCATTGCTGCTCCATCACATGCCTGATTCTATCCACAAACCTGTCTGACCGGCACGTAGATGGCAATATATCAGGGAAGTTATTGTCATGATTTTGTTCTAGTGCAGGGAGGGGTTCTGTGAGGTCCATATCAGCTTGAGAGGTAGGAAATTTCTCAGGAGGTTGGTACACCTCGGGTTGGGCTGCCTTAATCCGCTTGCGGCTGCCATCCTGGTCAGAAATGGATTGCAACTGCTTTTTGGAGTCTCTCTTCCAGTGGTCCTGAGGTGGAATTTGGGAATGTTGGAGATTGGGGGGGAAGGAAGTGTGTCCCAGCCATTCTTGCTCTGCCAGGACACTCACTCTGAGTGATGTCTTTCCACGGCCATTCAAATGGTTTTGTTTCGTAGCATGTGTTACAAGCAGGCTGCAACCGCAGGTGCAGAGGACAGACATGGTCAGAGTAGAGAGACAAAAAGCACAATAGCACAGCCCGGTGGACTTTCTCTGCCGATGTGGAATAACTCATACAGGGATGCGTGAGACATTTTAACAAGCATATATTACTCATTGCAAGGAGCACTTCTACAGAATGGGAGGGTGTGGATAAGGAATCAGTATGTGTAGGATGTCTGGCCTAACATCCACCAATCCAGAGAGTAGTACGCGTCACTGTACACAATGATTGCACACAGTAAGTTTGAGAGCTCTCAGTTAGCGTCTGAGGAGATCCTCAGACGGTACACAAGAGGTGTTGCAGTAATGAGCCTCTGTGCTTACATCTGAGGAGATCCTCAGATGGTAGTCACAGATTGGCGTCTAGCTTCTATGACGGAGTAACATCTGTGCTGAGTGTCAGTATACGAGAGTTTGACCTTCGTAATACTCACCTTGTCCATTAAACAGGTTCCAGGCAGTTAAGCATGACAGAGATGACAGTGGAAAGCAATGCGTGAAGGAAATGGGCTGATTGATTATGGTCACCTGACCCTTTTTTCCCATGCCCTCTAACCATCCTTGTCCTGAGTGAACGGAACAAGAGATGCGATGTCCCTGATCCATAGATGATGGGACAGGGGGTGACCATAGAACTAGGAGGAACAGCTTTATGGGTGTATAGGTCAGGCCGTTGGCTTTGGCATGTGTGTAACATCACCAACTATTCGAGACACTCATTCAACTTGCCTGGTGGAGATTAAACATATATATTGACTTGTGATTCCAGCTACTTCAGTATTTACATGACACTATTCCAGCAAAAAAAAAAGATGAATCTACCGATGGGCACTAGGGGGACCGAACTTGTTGATAAATTCCCTGGATCATTCTTCGAGGACTTTCATTGCTCTTCGTCCTTCAGGTGCACCTCTCAGCCGCTGGTGCCAAATTGATGGGGTCCAAGGAAATCCCATCTTCTCATCCTTGCAGGCTCCCGTCACACAGGCCACTTGTCTGTTGTAGAGATCGTCCATCCGGTCAGACCAACATCCCAAATCCTCACCTGATCCCTTGTAAAGGTGTGTCAAGGGAAACCATGACACTTTTCTTTTGTCCTCGCCTCAACCTGAAGATCACAGTTAGTGGCACATTAAATATGAATGGAATAAGAACTCAGACCTGTGTATGAGACATATAACCCACAGATTACATCTAACTCATCCTGGCTTAATTCATCATCCAAAAACTCATTCCCTGCTGCATCCATAACAGAATACATGGGCAAACCATCATGATATTTGCCTGATGGGCCAGATAGGGTATCCTGTATACCAATGGTGTCAAGGGTGATGTGACGAACAAAGCCCCCACGCAACAATGCTGCTCGACCACGATACTGCTTCAGAATGATCTGACACTGCTGATGGTAGAATTCATAGTCCGTCTTAGTGAACTTGTGGTCTAGCAGACAAAGCAGGACTGATACTGGTCGAGGCAGCACCCCTGTGGGAAGGGCCCTGAGGGAAGTGGCAGATTGAAGCGTGCGGAAACATGTCCCAGCCATTACCAACTCCAGCACCATGTCTTTCTCCTTAATGTTGCTTGCCATCCTGCAAATGGAAAGAGCAGCTGTTGCAGTATACACAGCAAGTTTCCAGGGCACAGTGGACTCCAATCCGAAATCAAACATGTACATCTGATCAGTTGAGTTGGCTACAACTCGAATGAATTTCAACCGGCGCAAGTTTATCAAGGTGTGAGGATTGGGGTCAGCTAAGTCCCACTCTTGGATACATGGCTGTAGGGGAAGCTTCTCAGAAAAACAGGCAAGAAACTTTAAACATCTTTGACCCAATGGTGTGGGGAAAAACAGACTCTCCAAAGGTGTCCATGTAATCCCCAAAGTGTGAATCAAGCTCCTCCCATTCACAGGTCCAACCACAGCGTCATTCTCACTCAGGTCTGCAGGGACTGTGAAGCCAAACTGGGTATAAAGGATCTCCAAAGTCGCACACCGCAAATTGTCAGCTACAAATTGGTCACTGTCTGCCAGATGTGTTGATACAGGAGCAAGTTGCGTAGACTGCTCAACTTCCAGCACCTTGTTAGGGGAAGTAAGAGCACTGGAACCAAGTTGATATTTGGGTGGCGAATACAATCGACACCCACACTACTTATATACATAGAGGCCTGCGCACAGACCGGGTAGCCAAACACTACGTAGCTACTAGAACATAACGTACGCAAACAATATACAAACAACGTCAGTCGCACGTGGGTTAGACTCGGGGATGGGGGTGGCCGAAGGCCGAGGCCGGGCTTAGGCATTGGGCATCGGCTAGAGAGGCCGAGCACGGATACCCAACCACAGACCCCTAGACGTACCTTGCGTAAGGGGGTATAGTCCCCTTACACCAGCCCCCTCTTAAGAGTCGATGACCCGACGACTCGGTTCCTTCGTCCTAAGCAGCACGAGCCCAGCGACCATCCACGAGCCGAATGACAAGCCCATCCGCCAGAAGGGAACGGGCATAGTCGAGACGGGCCGGGTAGGCGACAGGTGGAAGTCCCTGGCCCCAGGTCGAGATGACGCTGTCGACCTCCATCGGGGTCAAGGCCGGGGTAGGGGTAGCGCTTCCCATCCGGACTGATGGGACTCCGGGAGTAGACGCACCGGAGGGGGTAGAGATGGGCATAGGGGAGCCGCGCGACAGTTGCCGAGAAACCGCGGGCGAGTGCATAGGGGTGGGAGTAGATGCGGCCGTGCGCATAGTAGTCGATGGGACGCCGGCCGGGGTAGAAATCATGGGGGGAGTGGGAGCGACAGAAGAGGCCTGCGAGGAAGACCGTGCACCCGGATGCGCCCAGTCAGGGACCGGGGTAGCAGAGCCGGAGGCAGTGGGATCCACACGAGCTGGAGCGGGAGCCTGCGCCGCTGCAGGAGCGGACGGTTCGGGGGCCGCTGGGGCGGGGCCGGAAGCCGCCGTTGTCTTCTCCTTCTTCGTCTTTGGAAGGTGGACGCGCTTGCGCGCAATCCACTTACCTAATACCACAAGGGCATCACCGAGTTGCTGCTCGGTCCCCCTGATAGAGACATGGCGCTCGTCGGCACCATCCGTGGCCACAGAATAGACCCGGAGGTGAGCGCCACTAATGTCGGCGACCTGTTTAAGGCCGCGGCCGCCGTGACCAACCACGTGCCCACCCATGTCGTCGGCGATGACAAGGGTGGCCTGATAGCGATCGGCCTCGTCGTCCCGTGGGTAGTGAGCCGACAGCGGGAGGGCGGTAGAGGTGCCTTTTACCGCGGGGCGAGTGGGGCCCGGGCGGTTAGAAGTGCATGGGACATCCGCGGGGCGAGTGGGGCCCGGGCGGTTAGAAGTGCGTGGGACATCCGCGGAGATCCGCGAGCGACCCTTCTGGGTAGTAGCTGCTTGAATGACAGCTGGGGTAGGACCGGCAGCAGCCGTCGAGGTGCGATCCTCGAGGGTGCGCAGGCGGGATGAGAGCGAACCGATCGAGCGGTTAAGCTCGCCGATCCGGGCCAGTAAGGCCTGAGTATCCTTGCCTGAATGCGAGGGTCCTGCCGAGGCAGGGGCCATTGTCGGTAGGGCGGGCACAGTCGCTTTCTGTTTGCCTGAGGACTTTCGGCGGGGCATACTAGCGTTAGAGCTGAGAAGACAGGGTAGGTGGGGTGCAGAGGGCTAGATTGGCGAGTCTGCGTAGGCACCCAAATATTCTGTTAGGGGAAGTAAGAGCACCGGAACCAAGTTGATATTTGGGTGGTGAATACAATCGACACCCACACTACTTATATACATAGAGGCCTGCGCACAGACTGGGTAGCCAAACACTACGTAGCTACTAGAACATAACGTACGCAAACAATATACAAACAACGTCAGTCGCACGTGGGTTAGACTCGGGGATGGGGGTGGCCAAAGGCCGAGGCCAGGCTTAGGCATCGGGCATCGGCTAGAGAGGCCGAGCACGGATACCCAACCACAGACCCCTAGACATACCTTGCGTAAGGGGGTATAGTCCCCTTACACACCTCCCCCCAAGGAATTTCGGCTGTGCTCACAGGAGCCTGACTTTGGTCTCCCCCCCTCTGAAGCATCTCAACTGGGCTCACAGCAATCTCCTGGATTTCATGTGTGTCTTTGTCATCACTATCCTCCTTATCCTTCCCCCACTCTGTGCAACAGTGCCACTCATTGAAAACAGCATCATATCATTTCTGCTCTGGGCTGTATTCCGCAAGTGTACTCTCTCGTTCATCTCTCCTCACAAGTTGTCGTGTAAACTTGGTGGGATCATCAAAATCCCAATCCCAGACAAAGACAGGTGCACTAGTAGTGGGTGGGTTCCTCTCTCGGTTCTCCCATTTTTGACGATCTAGTGGAGTTCCTCTTTCTTTATGCTTAGCAACAGCGGCCGCACGTTCTTGGAAGAATGGTTCCCAAATATTTCTCCTGGACTTGGTGCACTCCATTCTCACCGTTCCTCCCTTGGAGAGGTACACATGAGCGTCCAGTAAGCTTCCATCTGTGGGCTCATTGATTTCCATATTGTAATCGTCATCTGGTGGTTGTGGTTGGAAAGAGTCTGATTCCCATGGCATAAACTCATCACTGGTGTCAACATCAGAAGATGGGAGTGGCCGTTCATGGGGTACATCAGAAAATGCAATGAGCGGCCAGTGGTCAGTAGCAGGGAAGTGAGGTGGTCTTGCAATCCAAGTGGTCGCCAGCTGAAGTTCATGGGCACTTGGTGCAGGATATGAGGGATCCATTGTAAGACTCCAACGGTACCATACAGGGACACCGATATTCACGAAATATGCAGGACTTGGCTGCGATAGCTGGGGCAGGAGATGGAGAATCATGCCTGCTCGGTTTATATCCCAGTATCTCTGCAACAGAGGTGCTGTCCGGAGGCTATCGAGCAGCGCCTGATTGAACTTGCGTGCCATTGCAACCTGAACAACCCATTTCGCAGGTGTGATTCCCTCATGATAGCCAGGGTCAACGATCTTGTGGATTTGCCAGTGAAGTAAGCCTAGCCAAATACTAAACCAGTCACGTGCTTTGGTAGCGAGATGCTGTGCACGCGATTCCATGCCATGTTTTTCGTGATACCTGAAACTAGAAGGGGCAAATGGACAAACAAAACTCAGGCTGTTCTCAGCCTTCAGAATTCCTATGACCTCATCCAGACTCTTCTCGATTGCTAGCCACTGCAAAACGACCTGTTCTGGCAAGCTGAATCCATCTGGGTTTGTGTGGGTAAATTTCTGTGGGATATGAGCCAGCGACTCTACCAATACACCGCTGTAAGCCACGGGCATGGTGGGGATGCAGCTCAACCACTCTGTTTGTGCAGTCCACCATCATGGTTGCTGGAAATTGTCAGCTGTCGAGGTACCTAGCACAAATGTACGAAAGCCCTCATATGTATTATCCTCCACCAGTGTGAGGTTGTGCTGGCTGTTGGGTGAATAGAAGGTGTCACCATTCACGATGGTGACTCGTCCTGACATGATGGATATCCTGCCAGACAATGTCCAAGGAGATCCTCAGACAAACGCTGGTAGAAATATTTCAAACTCTTCATCCAGGGAGATCCTCAGATGAAAGCTCTGGTGTTGACTTAAACCGCACGTCCAAGGAGATCCTCAGACAAGGGTTCCAAGCTTAGGGTGTCAGGTGAAGCAGTGATACCTATTAAGAAATTAGTCAAATAAAATGAGGAGTGGTTTCTTGACTTATGCTAACGTGTGCCCACAGTTGCCAACTTGGGGGGAAGCTGTGGTGGTGGTTGCTTGGGACTCTAACGGATCACAGCATCAACGGATCAGGTACATCACCTGACCTCCAACAAATTTCTTGTCGTGTGATGCTAATGGTGAGTACGCCAACACCTCATCGCTGTAACTTTGACTCAATCGTTGGAACAACCCAACAACCTACACTCGTCTTTAGAGTTGTAGCGGTCTTTGGATCTCCGAAGACCTCTGCTCCTCATTATGGCCTTGGGATGACAGTCTTTGGATCTCCAAAGATCTTTCTACTCCCCTGGCATGGCTTTGTGATGATGATCTGTATATGCGAAGAGTATGATGCAACAGTATCCCAAGGAAACAGATCTTGGATTTTTGCACCCCCATACACCATTCTGGCCCGACTCTCAGTACGCTTGTATCATTCTTACGTTTACCTATTTGGTGCAGAAATGCCTACTATATTTCCACATGGAGAAACCGTCTTCTTGGGCAAGGCACGTCCACCTATCATACACAAGGATGTGGCTTCAGATCTATAGTATAATCTGGGAGAGATCGAGAGAATGCTGAGTGGAGACAACCACAGGCACCTTGTACCCCTGATGTCTTAAGTTGCCTTGACCGGGAGGATTAAGTGTAGCAAGAAGGAATGCTGGAGGAAGATGGAAACTACATGGCAACATAACTCTCTTGTAAGCCAGATCTGCAGGCTTACACAAACACACCTCGACATACTTGGACTGGTACCATGATGCCTGCACCACTACACTAGCCTGGCTCGATTCGCGCTCAACACAACTTACACGTACGCGGCTGAACTATACAAGTACCAAGGCATGCATCCAACACAAATTTCTTCATTTTTACCATCTCTTTTTGTCTTCCCCCCTCCTTGTAGTTTATTCCATGCCCTTCCAGTTCCGGTCTAATTGTGGTTGATAAAAACCTTCTCTGTGCCTCATTTTCTTCTGCCCCACATCTCCGAACATACCTTGGACCAGTAGAATAAAAGTAGGACAGATCGTGTCATGTGAATACTCAGTGAATTATTTACTCCACCTTCTCTCGCCCCTCTTCTCCCTCTATCTCACCTTGAGGATTAAAGCCCAGTGACTGATGGACATGGTCGCACTCGTGTCCCGACCGCCTTCCCCTCTCCTCAAGGGGATGAAATGCTTACGTAGTGGATATGTGATGACTAGCGAAGCAGACATTGCCAATTGATCGAGACCTTATCTGAAAGTGCCAACTCTCGTTGCAGACTACTGGGCACAATTGGACACATCTGTAACTACATACGCATATCCCTCCCGCTTCTACTGGTCATGATCTTTCGTGCTCAACTTCTTGGAGACCTTTGTGGGCGACTGTGTTGCCTCATGAATCTTGATGCGGATGGTTATTTTAATCTTTCCGAAGGTTAGCTCCCACAAAACCCTGCTATGACAATCTACTCACTTTTCTTTTCTTGCAAGATTTCCTTCCACCACTTTCCCCCAACCCACGCTTACGACCATTTGTGGATGCTACACTACCAGCAATGGTACTATTGCTTCTGTCTGTAGCTGCTGCAGTCTTGGTTGTATCGGCACCTCTTGATTCAGTGATGACTGCATTCCCATGTGTGCTGATACCAGCGTGCCCCCCATTCACGCTTGCGACAGAATGGTCTGGCACCTGCCTGATAACTATGGAGCTTCTCAGCAAAGTGGGGCATTGTAGGTCAAGCTGTCTCACCTTCCACCTTGGCTGACATGTTTTCGGAGCAGTTGTCTTCTTTCCTTGCAAGCATGGAAACTTGTCCCGATTGTCAGCTATTGCCATGGTAAGTACATTTGGTACTCCTACCATTTCCACTGGCCTGGGCGATAGCGTTGACATAATTCTTCACAGCCTGCTGGCATAGCTCTGGTAGGTTGGGATGCAGAACTCCCGCCATGTCCCAATGCGCAAGTTGGTTAGAGCAGTTGCATACCCCAGGCATCCGCTCACGCAATTCAGTCGATGGTTGAGTCTCGATTGAAGGCCCAGGCGACAGTCCACACGATTCAGTTGATGATTCAGTTTCAGTTGTCAACCCAGGTGACAATATTGAAGCTCCTTGACAAGGACTAGCTCCATGGCTATGTGTGTTGGGTGAAAGGACCATTGTCAGTGATAACTGGATTCACTGACACATTGTACTGCTCATTTATATATGCACAAAGGCTCAACAAAGGGCTACCCGGCTTGCCGAGTCGTGAGACCGGTGGTACCTATAGCTGGATACACCCCAAGCGACAAACATCAGGTGGTAGCAGGATCCAGCACTGCAGTCAAGCTAATGGATTCAATATAGGTGAGTTATTGCCTCCTAATTCCTTACATCCTTATTTTATATTAGCCAAAACACATGCTCTTGTTCGCCTCAGATTCTCTCCCACCCTGCTGTCCCTTAGGACTTTGATCCACCAACAATTCATTGCACCAGGGCACTACAAATGGGAGTACAATGTGTGGCCTGTAGGCATTGGTTATCCATGGATGTTGTCACTGATGCACTGCACAGGGCACCACGCACATGAATTAGACATAATAGATAATAGACTCATTCCGGTACGTCTGACCCATTTTTACCGAGCACGGCTCATGTTCCTGCCCAGTTCCAATGCTCCCCAGCTCACTGCCGGACAATGACAAGTTCCTTCACCCAAGTGCCCGCTCCACGTACACTGCCAACGTACCTTCAAGAGGTATTCAATTACAAGTTCAGATAGGTATTTAAGGATTTCGTGGTCGAACACTGCTTCCTGCAGTCGCTCACACTTTATTCATAGTGCGTATGAACATGACCAGCACCAAGAAAACCACCAGTGCCTCCAAGAAGCCCGCTAGGCAGACAATCAGCACCACAGGTGGGAAACCCAGCTCCCAGCCGACATCGTCACAGACACCCACCACTGCCACCACAAAAGCTACGAAAAAACCTACAAGGAAGGCACCCGCCCCACCAAAAGAGAACAGGATGCCTGCACCACCTCAAGCACAGACCCAAACCCCAAATGATGCCGTCCTGGCCACCCTGCTTGCCAAGGTTGCAAAACAAGAAGGTAAGTCCATTATTTTCTTTGTACTATCTATACAACTGACATTGTTTAGTGGAGATTGATAAGTTGAAGAAAAGTAGTGCCTCAAAGGCCAAGGATCAAAATATGAAACAGATCCCTCGCCCCCATGGCAGCCTTACAAGGCTTCAAGACAAAATGGGTTTGGAGAACAACAAGCCACTCTACAACTACTATCGAGTAAGTCCTTCCCTCATTTTACTTTCAATGCTAATTTTCGTCAGCAGACATTTATTGGTGATATCCTAGACAATGCATGTATACCACGCAAAGTTGATTGGAGGTGTCAAGACCCACTTCCCTTAGCCCGGGTCGTAAATATTGTATGTTTATTCTCAACCACCTCTAAATCCTGACTGTGAACTACTGTACACCACACAGGTACATGCTAAGCATCCACAACTTCGACATTATGAAGGAAACTGGGACTACTCTGGAGATCATGAGGACAGTGCTCAAAAACAAAAGGTCCAACAGAAACAGAAGCCTCTGCGCTCTGGACAGCACCCAAGTTCAGGAAGGTGAGGACCATGAGGGTACTAACAAGGATCAAAATGGGACCAGAAATGCTCCTGAGCTTGAAGAGCTGGGGATGAGCAGTGGTAAGGGTGCAGGTGAAGAAGGAGCAAGCAGTGATGGGGGAGAGGCAGGTGGTGATGCTGGGGAAGAGAGGGATACCAATGACGAGGAAGAGAATGGTGCCCATGACAAGGGAGAGAGTGGTGCTGACAATGATGAGGAGAACAGTGCCAATGATGAGGAAGGGAGTGGCACCGATGACAATGAAGAGAATGGTGCTGATGATGAGGAAGAGGGCAGCGTTGATGGTGAGGATACTGGGGTTTTGGTGGGGATGAAGAGAAAAGCGATGGAAAGTGGTGGAAAGATGAAGAGGTTGAGGAGGAAGTAGTACAGATATATTGTTGCCTATTGATCTAGTAATAGGCAATAATTACACACTTTTCACACTCACATCTGAGGGGGCTGACCACCTGAACATTCAACTTAAGCATCTTTTGTAGTCAAGAATGACAACTAAGACCATTGTCTCTTCCACTGACTAACTAGCATGATTTCCTCCAGAACAGGGGTTGTGATTCCCTTCAGTTTCCTTCCCAGAAAAGGTTGTGATTTTTGTCAGTTTCCTTCTGAACAAATGTTGTAATCCTTTAAAAACTCGATGTGAATCACAGCCCCTCATGACCTTAAATATAGTGATATTCCTCCATTAAGTGTGGTAATCAAGTACACTAAGGTGCGTAATTACTACATTATCAGTGAATATCCACAACACCAATATCCCTATTTATAGTAGGAATTGACCACACCTTATGCTGGAATCAGAGGTTGTTTTTCATGACCCCCTGGGTCTCACAGTGGGTCCATAGCGAGGGATAGCGAATATCGATCAGGATGGTTGTTGTACATTAAGTACTTCGGGGTGGTGGTTGCGCTTCTTCTCTTTTCTCCATTGGAACATACAGCGTCTCCAATTGATCTTTGGATTGACTTTGTTAAGCCATGGGAAACCAAGAACCATTGGTTTCGATCCTGTTGTGGCAACGTAGGTGGTGATGGGAGTTAATTGACCATCAATTATCATGCAGAAAGTAGAATAATGGGTAATCATTCCATTTAAGTTATTTGATCCATCAAAGTGTTAGAGCTGGTGCGGGTTGGGACCGAAGCGGAGGGTCGGGGTGGTATCCTTGATATAAGGTAACTGGGGGACAGGGCAAAGTCAGTATGTAGACTTTGGGATTGAGGCGGAGTACGTCGGGCAGGGGGTTGGACTTGCAGCCTCAGCATATGTGCTGTGCCCTCCTACTGTCCTAGTCCATATTTCAGGAAGTCGGGGCCAAAGCGGAGCAAGGCAGAAGAGAGGAGAGGATAGAGAACAGGGAGCTGGTCCGCTGCTCAATTTGATTATCAGACTGAGGAGTACAAGCCAAGTACCTATGGTATATATACTACTGGCCTTACGAACTATGACTTGTACTGACTACGTGCGGAGCAAAGCGGAGACCAATCTAGTTACAAACGGATTACGAACAGATTATGAATGGAATGGAAATGGGTACAGGTATGGAGACTAATAACGTATCTTGACTATGGACAGGAAATGGAGATGGGGGTATGAGACACCGAGGGTCAGGTGACCACAGCACGTGTGGAGGTGGTCGTGTGATCGGGGCAGTGGGTTGCGGTTGGAGCAGGTCGGGGCCAAGTCGGAGGGCAGAGGGTTGTTGTGTGGAACACACGTGGAGTCAAGAAGCCGAAGTTTAAATGATTAGACTCTGAGTTGGCATGGATATGACAGTGCCCCCCCTTTAGGGCCGAGTCTCGAGGCCCAAGGCGGTCTAGGCCGGGGCCCATCGGAAAGTTCCAGCAGGGTATAAAAATGGTGAACTGGTTCAATTCCAAAAAACACAACTTGACCTCTTACTCCCATGAGCAGACAACCCTCCCGACAGCCGACCGCTGCGGAGCGCAAGGCGCAATTGTTGAGGGAGAAGGCGGAGCGAGAGGAGCAAGAGCGGCTGGAAATCGAGAGGCTGGAGGAGGAGGAGCAACAAGAGGAGGAGGAGTGGCAGCGGATGATAGCGCTGCGCCAGCAACAAGTGGAGGAGCAGGCGAGAGAGCGTATGGCAGAAGATATCAGGCAGCAACAAGATGAGGCTGCCGAGGCAGAGCATCAGGCGATTCGGGCCCAACTTGTTGCAACGACTATGGGGGCCTTGTTGAGCTGTCCATCGGAAGAACCGATGCAGGTAGATACGGAGGAGTCGGATTCCGAATACACGGATAGGGACGAGGCGAGAGATGAGGAGGAGGAGGAGGAGGAGGCCTCCGGGGATTCATGGGATAAGGGTAAGGGGAAGGCAAAGGCGAGGGCGGCCCCACGACAGGGCCATGCGAACATATTTGGGGGTGAGAACCCCTGCTGGAGGTGTCAGCGAGATGAGGTCCTGTGTGAGGTCGCCGGATAAGTCATTTTGAGGGTTTCCAGGCTACATACTGATAGTTTTTTTAGTAACACCAGGAGTTGCCATCGGTGCAGCAAAATGAAGAAACGGTGTGGGGGTCAAGAGGAGACGGAGCCGAGCAGGGCCAGGGGGATGTCAGGCCACCAATTCAAAGGTGAGTAGGGGTTTCTGACTGCGAGGTTTGCTGACCAAATGATCCTGGAGAGATGAAGCGACTTATCGAGGAGGGGCACCAGAAGACCCTCAAGCGGGTCAATATCATGGAGGTGCGGCTTGCACAGGCCATCACTCGATTGGGGAAGAGGGTGGACAAGGTTGAGCTGATGGCTGGCCACTATGAACAGTTGCGGCATTGGGAGGTGCAGGTGGATGGTAACTGGTTGAGTAGGGGTATTACAGAGACGGAGGAGACGGAGGAGTCGGAGGAGTCGGAGAGCATCGGAGGCATTTCGGAAGAGGAGGTGTGAGGTATGATGGAGGATGCAGTGGCGCCGCCCCGCAACTCTGGGAACGATACGGACAGGTAGTTGTACTTGTCCAATAAAAATTTTTTGTTTCTTGGTGTGGTAGGTGGTCAGCGGAAAATTCAGAGTGAATGGAGGGGACCAGGCTTAGAGGGGTAAGAGGAATGGAAAGCCTCTACTAGATTGGTAGCATGTTCAAGCTCGGTAGCCAGCAACCACGAGGATTCTTCTTCAGTATCTTCATAACCTAACCAGATGACTTTATAGAGGAGCTTGCATGCGCGGCACTGATCGATCTTCAAGTCAACAATACGGGCAATCTCATATTCTGGTTCACCATCAATAGAAACTGGTGCGGGTGGCAGGTCTGATCAGGTGGGTATGCTGTTAGGCATAGCCGGTTTGAGCATGGAAACATGGAAGACGGGGTGTACTCCACGCATGGAGTCAGGAAGTTGGAGTGTAAAGGAATGGGTACCTGCTTGTGCAATGATCTCATAAGGCCCAAGGAACTTTTCGGAGAGTTTTTTGGAAGGACAGGTGGTGCGGAAGAATTGGGCTTTTACGAATACCTTTTGTCCAACCTTGAAGTCCGGGGCGGGGAGTCGGCAGGCATCGGCGGAGGTCTGGTAGCGTTGCTGGGCTAGCGCTATTTCAGACTTCAAGGTGGTGTGTAGGTCGTCGAGGTCAACAGCAAAATGGCGGGCCCGAGCTGAGGCGAGATCACGTTCAGGATGAACTGTGATGTTTGGATGGTATCCTTTATTAGCGAAGAATGGGGAGATACTGGTGGTGGCACTAGGAGTGTTGTTGTAAGCAAACTTGGCTAGTGGTAGTAATTTGGACCAATTGTCCTGTTGGTAGTTACAGTAGACCCAAAGATATTGTTCGAGGGTCTGGTTGGTGCGTTCCGTCTGTCCGTTGCCTTCTGGATGGTAGCCCGAAGTGAAATGTAACTTCATATCGAGGGCTTGTCCCAATGAGTGGAAGAAGTGGGAGACGAATTCGGAGCCGCAGTTGGAGGTAACATGTTCGGGTATGCCATGCTTGGAGAAGACGTGGAGGACGAATAGGCGGGCGAGGTCGGAGGAGGTGACGGTATCGTAGGTGGGGATGAATAAGGATTGCTTGGTGAGTCTGTCAACTATTACTAGGATGGCGTCATAGCCGGAGGAGGTGGGGAGTTTTTCTATGAAGTCCATGGAGATTGAATTCCAAGGGCATTTGGGGATGGGGAGTTGCTTGAGGAGACTGTAGGGGCAGTGGCGCTGGGGTTTAGACCTCATTCAGGTGACACAAGACTTACAGAAATCCTTGACGAAGGTGTGGATACTAGGCCAGGTGTATTCGCGCCGGATGAGTTCAAGTGTTTTATTCTGACCGAAGTGGCCAGCTAGGACATGGTCATGCTTGTACTGGAGGACCCGAAGTCGGAGATTGTTGGCGTCAGGGATGTAGATTCTGTCGTCTAGGAGGAGGAAACCTTTATCGTTGACTGACCAATGGCCTTCTGGGCTGGCAAGGTGGGCAGAGGCGGTCGGATCCACTGGTAGAGCGGCAAGGATATTGCAGTGTAGTTGGTCGAGATCCATGACTACAGCTGTGCGAAGGGAAGGGGTGTAAAGAGTGGTGGCACGGACGGAGGCCGCGAGTTGTTCATGAGTGAACACAGGCTGGAAATTGTGCAGGTTGACTGATGCATAGTTGCTATTCCCCCCTTTAGGGTAGACGTCCCATCGTCTAGTTAGGGTGTCAGGCTTGGTGCCAAGGTGGCCAGGTTGGAACTGGATGACAAGGTGGAATTGGGATAGGAACTCGGACCAACGAGCTTGGTGGCAAGTAAGGATCTTGGTGGTGCAGAAGTATTCGAGGTTTTTGTGGTCGGTGACTACATCAATAGTAAGAGGGGCACCCTCAAGATAGTGCTGCCAGATACGAAAAGCCTCAAATATCGCCAGGAGTTCCTTGTCATGGGTGTCATAATTAAGTTCGGCTGTGTTAAAGGTGCGGGAATGGAATGCAACGGGGTGAACCTCCCCATCATCGGTGATGATAGAGAGGATAGCCGCAAGGGCATAGTTGGAGGCATCAGTCTTGACAATGATCTGAGTGTCGGGGGCCCAAGGAGTGAGGACAGGGGCAGATATGAATGCTTCCTTCAGGGAACTGAAGGCTTCGCAGCATTTGTCAGTGAAATTCCATTTCACGTCTTTGTGGGTGAGGCAAGTGAGCGGAACAACGATGTCGGAGTAACCGTGAATGAAGCGATAATAGAAGTTGGTGAAACCTAAGAAGGACTGGATGTCCTTGACTTTCTTGGGTTCTGGCCACTCCTGGATGGTCTTGACCTTAGATTGGTCCATTCGGAGACCATCGGGGGAAAGAATGTAGCCAAGATATTCCACTGTGTCGGAGTGGAACTGGCATTTGTCGGGGCAGGTGTATAGACCGTGTTGGCGGAGCCGCTTGAGGACCTCCTTGACTTGGTCACAATGGATACTATGATTGTCGGAGTATATCAGAATGTCATCAAGGTAGATAGTGATGCAGACGTCAAGCATGTCCTTGAATATATTGTTCATGAACTGCTGGAAGGTGGCAGGGGCGTTGGTGAGGCCGAAAGGCATGACCATCCATTCAAAGGAGCTGTAGCGGGTCCGAAAGGTGGTCTTCCATTCTTTGCCGTCAGCAATGCGGACCAGATGGTAAGCGTGATGGAGGTTGATTTTGGTATATACGCGGGCTTTGCGAGGGGAGTCTAAGAGGTCAGAGATGAGCGGAAGGGGGTAGCGATCCTTCTTGGTAATATGGTTGAGACCTCTAAAATCAACACATAAGCAGAGAGAGCCGTCCTTTTTCTTTACAAAGAGGACCGGGGCTCCATGAGGAGAAGTGGAGGGGTGAATGAAGCCAATAGATAAATGTTTGTCAATGAAATCACATAGAGCTCCAAGCTCTGATTGTGAAAGGGAGTAAATGGTACCAACCAGAGGCTGACCTGCCGTCCTCAAGGTTAATCTGGAGGTTGTAAGGGCGGTGTGGAGCGAGTGTGTCAGCACGTGTTTTACTGAAAACGTCAGCAAACTCGTGGTATTCCTCGGGGATGGATGAGAGGTCAGCTGGGTCATTGGAGACAGAAGAAGACGTGGCCAATGTGGAGGTGGCAGAGAGGTCAATTCGGAAGTGTTGGGAGCCAGGGAGCTTGGTAGCGCGGATAAAGGCAGGAGCATTTATCAGGGATATGTGCGGTTTTGCAAGGGGGACAGATTGGGACAAGGTTCCGGACAGGGGTGGTGAACCTAGGTCAGGAATGTCAGGGGTGGCCATAGGCGGGGCCGATGCGGGTGCGACGCAGGTAGAGACGGAAGCAGGATTCTCGAGTAGGGATGGCCGGAAAGTAATACTGCCCAAAGCCCAGTCAATCAACGGATTGTAGTGGGTGAGCCAGTTGTGTCCTAAGACCACAGAACAGGAAGAGTCGAGCCAGGTGACATAAGTGTCCAAAATGATAGATTCACTGGAGGGGAAGGATACAGGCAGTTGCGCAAGCTCCGTAATGTAGGCATTTGAGGTCCCATCAAATAACCAAAGTTCAATAGCCAGGATGGACGAGGTTGGAATACTATGAGAATGAACAAAAGATGAGTCCACAAAACAGTGAGTAGAACCACTATCAACAAGAGCTTTGAAAGGAGAAAGAGAAGAGAAATCAGAACTAACTACATTGTCCGTTACCGAAAGCGGGTCCGAAGCGGAGAGTACGGAAGCAGAAACAGAAGATAAAGAAGTAACTACAGGAGAAGTTAATGTAATATGAAAAGAGTTCAGGTCGGAAAGAGCGGATGCATTGAGACGGAAACTCTCTGGGGTACAGCAGAGTTCAATGCGATCCTCAGTCTGTGCAGAGGCCTGAGGACCGCCAACTATTTTTCCGAGCTCAGGAGAGTCAGCGCGTCTGTCTTGGGAAGCTGAGCCTGTCGGCCTTTAGCCTTGGCATCAGGGAATTTCTTCTTGTCGCAGTTGGCAGCCCTGTGATTGGGATCTGCGCAGACAAGGCAGAGGTTATTGTCGAAATGTCGTTGATGTTCCTTGGGGGTTAATTTACCATCCTTACCAAGTTTACTAGTAAGGTCGGATTTGGGCAGGGCCAATTTCTGACCGGTGGGCAAATTGGGTGGATTGCCCTTGAAGTTGTTGTTGGGGGTGCTGCCTCTGTTATTATTGGCAGGCTTGGCGGCAGGTTGCAGGTTAGTCCAGGTGGAAGGGGATTGGTTACCTCCAGGTTTCCTAGAGGTGGTTGGGTCCAAAGTGGCTTTGGCATGGGCCTTCTCACAGTTGGCGCTCCCAGTAGTGAGTGTCGATCTTCATCGCTGCTGCTCGCATTTCAATGAAGGTGTTGGGCTTGCCATCAGGCCGATTGGACAGGATGTCCTGGATGCAGTCAGGGGAGGCCCTTGTAGTAGCAGTGACAAAATACTTCGTCACCCCAGTGGAGTTGGCCAGCTAGGCGGAGAAAGTCGACATGTTGTAGATGGCGATCTTCTCGTCGTAGCGCATTCGGAGGGAGTCAAGCTGCTCAGCAGCTTCTCCAGTCGGATCCGCAGGACCAAAATTGGTCTGCAGTTCCAGGGTGAACTGGTCCCAGTCCTTGATCCAGTCGTGTATTATTCCATGGTTGTCGGCCTTGTCGAGGCCAATTTCGAAGTGTTGCTGTGCCACACCTGTGAGGTATGTCAACGCAAAGTTGACCTTGGTGGCAGGGATAGCGAACTGGGCCGGGTTAGTACGGAAATAGAGCTGACATTGGAAGAGGAAGGGTTTGAGTTTGGTGGGGTCGGAACCTGTAAAGATGTCAGGTTCGCGAGCTTTGGTATGGGGAGATCGAGGAGGCTGTGGGGCTTGAGAGTTCCCACGGCTGTCCATTTGATTGGCTATGCATTGGAAAACTTGGAGTATGAGTCTATCATGGTCATCTCGGGTGTTGCCAGGTGGGATGTTGTTGTTGTTGTCACCATTGTCTGATGGTTTGTCGTCGCCCTGGGGGCCCGTCCCCATTGTCAGGATTGTCGTCGCGATCACCAGGGTCACTGGGATCAGGATTGGGGTCGGGGCCTTCATCAGGGCCATCGGGAGTCCGAAATAACGAAGGTTGGACATCTTCAGAGAAGCGGTCGGGAGTCAATGGTGCGACCGATTGTAGACGAGAGTGAGGAGCCCTCAGGGAATCGGGTTGCAGTTCTTTGGAAAGGGGTTGTTGAGCGACATGTCTACTACTGGCAAACAGCTGGGGACACGAGAGTGCAGGTACGGGTGACTGTTTGAGAGACCATGGTTAGAAGGGATCAGAAAAGGTGATGGACAGGAGGAGTGTGAGTCTGATAATACTGTTAGAGCCTGGTGCGGGTCGGGACCTGAAGCGGAGGGTCGGGGTGGTATCCTTGATATAAGGTAACTGGGGGACAGGGCAAAGTCAGTATGTAGACTTCGGGACCAAGGTGGAGTACGTTGGGCGGGGGGTTGAACTTGCAGCCTCAGCGTATGTGCTATGCCCTCCTACTGTCCTAGTCCATATTTCAGGAAGTCGGGGCCAAAGCAGAGCGAGGCAGAAGAGAGGAGAGGATAGAGAACAGGGAGCTGGTCCGCTGCTCAATTTGATTATCAGACTGAGGAGTACAAGCCAAGTACCTACGGTATATATACTACTGGCCTTACGAACTATGACTTGTACTGACTATGTGCGGAGCAAAGCGGAGACCGATCTAGTTACAAACAGATTACAAACAGATTACAAATGGAATGGAAATGGGTACAGGTATGGAGACTAATAACATATCTTGACTACAGATGGGAAATGGAGACGGGGGTATGAGACACCGAGGGTCAGGTGACCACAGCACGTGTGGAGGTGGTCGTGTGATCGGGGCAGTGGGTTGTGGTTGGAGCAGGTTGGGGCTGAGTTGGAGGGCAGAGGGTTGTTGTGTGGAACACGCGTGGAGTTGAGAAGCCGAAGTTTAAATGATTAGACTCTGAGTTGGCATGGATATGACACAAAGTTATGCATGTTGATTGCTCAGGGAAGTGCTTGCTTCCATAAACGATGTTCAGTGACGAAGTCGTCTGATATGAAATTTCCTTGAGCTCTGGAGTCAAGGAGGGCGATAAGCGGGACATCTTTTTGTTCTCTCAGGCTCTGCACCTTTAAGGGAAGATATATGGATTTATTGCTTGAAGTAGATGCAAGAGTTACAACATTACAAGAGAGAGGGGAACTGGGAGGGGCTGGTGTCGAACAGAACCTCTGAATCAAAAATTTGTGAACGGTTGCATAGTCAGGTCTTTGGACCAAGTCTCATAGACTTCAACAGCTTTGGTTTTGGGAATGGATTTGATAATAGAATGGATTTTAAGGGAGGCATTTTGTATGTTGATCACTTTATCGATTTTCAGTTGTGGTCAGGTGACATTAGGGCAGATGCGGGAGATGTGGCCAGGTTTGAAGCAATGGAAACATAAGCCTTTCTCATAGGCGCATTTCTCTTTGGGCATAAAGACAGCGTTGATATTGATGTCGTCATTATGGGGAAAATGATCTGGTTGGTCTTCTTCGGCTTCTTCTTGATTGGGGTGCAGATCACCAGGGATATTAAAAGAAGGGTAATATTTGGGACCTTCATTAAGGTACATGTTGTCGATCTCCATAGCATTCGGATCACGCGATGGGCGGAATTGATAATGACGGTTCGGTCCAGTGTAGGACGATTGTTGTTGCAATTGGCGATATGGTTGTTGTGTGCGTTGGTAGTTATTAGTGGGAGTGGGATGTGGGTGGAATCCTGGACATGGTCTAAGGATTGTGGAGGTGGTACACCAGTTGTGGTCGATCTGGATAGTGTGGCAGTACCATTTGTTTATGGTGTTAGGCAGGGTTTGGATCAGTAAGAATTTTGTATGCGAGGTTCCGGTTGATAACATTTTGGAATTTTTCTATGAGGGTGCAATTTTTGGTGAGTCCTGAATGGTGGACGAGAGTTTTAAACTCTGCAATGACATCTTCGATGTTGTGGGATCCTTGATGAAGGGTGCTAAGGTTGTGGAATGCTTGGGATGGGATGTTGATGGGCAAAAATGCTTTGGTGAACTCTTTGACAAGTTTGTCATATGATCCAGGAGTGAATTCTCCCCATACTTGCTTCAACTGAAAGTACTGGTTCTTCCAATTGCTAGCTTTGCCAGTTTTAAGTAAAGATAAGAAGAATACGATTTTCTTGTCGTTGGTATTGTAGATGTCGGCATTACCATAGAGGTATAAGGCTACAGAGTTGATGAACTCTTGGAAGTTCTTACGGTTGCCATTGAATGGTGTCGGTTTCTCGAACGATAATTCTTTGTAGCTGTTGTGTGGTGGTTGTGGTGATGGTGGGCAAGGTGGGCCTTGTGGTGGTCCAGGCAGTCCTGGTGGGCCTCCAGGTGGTCCTGGTGGGCCGGACAGTGGCTGGTTAGCCAGCGGGTCTCCCATAGTTTCAGACATGGGTTCAGAGGGAGGGGAAGGTGGTGGAAATGGTTATAATGTGTGGGGGAGTTGGTAGTGTCTGGGTTCGATTTGTCAAATAGGAAAACATAGGGGACCTCCTGTACTTGTGGTTGCTTCTAGCAGACCAAAGGGGAGTCACGGTGGTTCAACGGGTGATGGTTCGGTAATCTGGGTGGCTACCTGAAGGGTGGTATCCACTGGTTCGGGTGGGGTTGCATATACAGGTTGGTTGGACTCAGGAGAAGATGAAGGAACGTGAAAAGAAGGAGTAGGGCAAGGAGTAGATGGGGCGGCATGTGGGGTAATAGATGGTTGAGAGGGTCCTGGAGATCCACGGTCTGTCCTGGCTTTGAAATAACTACCTGTGATGGGCAACAATGTCTTTTCCAGTAAAGAGGAACCTCCAAGAATTTAAGATCCACTAAGATGTTCGACAAGACAAACAAGGAATCCGAGAACCTATAGAGATGCTGGGGTGCGAAGGTTCAGAAGAACAACAGCCAGAGTTCTTTGGGGTGAGGACCATGTCAGACGCTTGACTAGACAAGCAGTGATCCTCAACAGATTACAGTTCTGTCTAGACCTCACAGTTAACGGTACTGTGCAAACCAAGGAGGGTGAGAAGAGAGAAGAGAGGCAACAAGTAGCTTTGTCTTTTGTTACTGCTGGTTAGGTGTCTGCAAGGCTCAATGTGATTAACGACGAGTTAACCGTTGAGTAGTGCAAGCAAGTCTAAGGTGATGCCAAAGATCAGGAACAAATACGGTGTATAACAAGACAAAGCTAAGGATTACAAGTAATACTTAGGTCTATATATACTACTGGGGTGACTGGCATGTGATAAAAGAGAGAATCACATGCAGACGTATGAGAATCACAGGCCAAAGGAGAACTAACTATAGATGGGCAGTGGCATGTGATAAATAAATATAACCGGGTGCTGACAACAGGCAGTGACATGTGATAAGTAAAAATAGACTGGCAGGCGCATAAATGGGAAAATGGTAACAGCTCTAATGCTCACTCCCCACTTTCTTCCACCTCTAGGCCTCCCCCAGGATATGTCAGACTCCCCCCCTTCATGCTGACAGTCCAACCCTCAGCCCCTCCATGCCCCCTCACCCATTCTTACCCCTCCCTGGGAAATCCAGTCCCTATGGACATTGATGCCTCCAAGCAGAAATCAGGACTTCCCCAACTTTGTTATTGCTGTAAAAGACCAGGACACATGAAGGCTGAGTGCCCACTCCATCACAATATCCGGTACATGGATCTGGAGGAATGAGAGGAGCTAATGCAGAGGTGGAATTCTGAGAGGGGAAGAAGCAGAGGTGGCATCAGAGGGGGATTTTCAGCAATGCAATGGGTGACTGGTGGGCCCCTGCCACATTCAAGTAATAGGTTCTCTGTTTTGTCGGTAGATGAAATAGAACCCATTTCTGACTCCCTACCAATCACCAAAGACACACCACCACCCCCCAAAACTCCAATGCAATGTCCCCATTGGGAATGCCACCTTCCAAAGAGACCAGTCATCACTTACTTTGATTTGGAATCCAAATCCCTCCAGCTGACAGTAGAACTTGAGACCACTGACTCAGCTGAATGCAAAACAGTCAAGGCATTAGTGGATTCTGGAGCAACTGGTTCCTTCATTGACCAAGATTTTGTTTGCACTGCTCGCCTCAGTACTCACCACCTATCCAACCCCATCCTGGTATTCAATGTAGATGGAACCCTGAATGAGGCTGGCCAAATCTCTGAAGTGGTAGATGTGGTCTTATGCTATCAGAACCATGCCAAGCGCACACTGTTGGCAGTAACCAAGCTGGGAAAGCAAGAACTCCTCCTCAGGTTCATATGGCTGTGAAACAACATAACCCGGAAATCAACTGGCAGACTGGCAAAGTCAAATTATCTTGATGCCCCTCATGCTGTACTGAATGCCGAGACCAGTCACATGCCAAGTGCTATGCACAGAAGCTTCAAGCTAACTGCATCTGCGCATGCTGGCTTGGCCCATTCCCCACCTTAGCCAAAGAAGAGGAAGAGGATGAGCCAAACCCTCCCACCTCAGAGCTAGACAAGCCTTGGGAAGATGGAGATCGTATCTTTGCAGTTGGACTCCTCCCCCCAAAGCCTATACCTGAAGTGATTGCTGCAGGTTCTACTACTTCCCAACGCCTGGCCAAAGCATTTCTCTGGAACTCCCAAACAAATGACTCCCAGAATTCCAGCTTCCAAGCACATGTCCCCTTGTACCTCTAGGAGTACACTGCCATCTTTGCCAAAGAGTCCTTTGACATGCTCCCAGATCACTGACCCTGGGATCACACTATAGAGCTTATCCCTGGGGCAGACCCCAAGGGGTGCAAGGTCTACCCACTGTCCCCTCTTGAGCAAAAGGAATTGGACAAATTCCTTCAGGAAAACTTGTCATCAGGTTGAATACACCCATCTAAGTCTCCTATGGCCTCTTCAGTCTTCTTTATCAAAAAAAAGGATGGTTTGCTTCACCTGGTACAGGATTACCAAGCACTCAATGCCCTCACAGTGAAGAACAAGTACCCCCTCCCCCTCATTCCAAGCTAGTTGCACAGCTCCAAGGGGCCAAGTACTTCACCAAGTTGGATGTCCAATGGGGCTTTAATAACATCCAGATTAAGCCTGGAGATGAGTGGAAGGCAGCATTTCGCACCAACCAGTGATACACTGATTTCATGCCTATACATGAATTCTGTACTCCAGAACAATTCTCTACATAGAATCATTGGCTATATCATTAAGGAACTCTATAGAGGATTGATACTATGTCCCATAGTAGCCAGTTTCGACCGAATTGAGGATATTCGAGCCTCAGAAGTGTTCAAACCAGTTCATTATCACTAAGCTTAGTGAACCAAGCTATCAGAATGCTCTCTGGAGGGATTCAGGACTCTACATAGCCTATCAAGTATACTCTGGTTGCATCAAGGGACCTTACAAGCAGTTTTCTGATGAACTCAGGATTCATTTGAACCCAAAGAATGTACATAGCAGCTGCCACAGGTGTATCATGCCTATAATGAGCCCAATAATGATGACTGGACCACAGAACTGAACATCCAATGTTTGGGAGGTGACACCTGATGCCCAAAACCCTAGAAATATCAAAGACTCATAATTAACAAGTGCTTTGTGGGTCCCAGCACCTTGGCATACTGCCTAACTGAGAATAATTACAACAGATCAAGGGATTGTCCATCTGCTATACATTCTGATCATAATTGGTCCAGGAGGCTTAATGTGCTCACATGGATGCAGAATAATGCAGATGAGCACGGAACATGTCTGGCTGGATTGCCATTTGTCAATCAGAGAAAAACCCATAACCCAGGGCAAGGTTGAAATGCTGCTGAAACCTTCCAAAATATTCTGCAGTACCTGTAACAATTAAGCTTATTGTTTTCTATTTCATATTTACTATCTCTCGTATGTATCTAAGCAATATAAATATGGTCACACTTGTTCATGGAGAAGCAAGAGGTCTCACTCCCTGCTTCCACATACAAGTCTGTGAGCTGTGATCAAGAACAGCTTCAGAGGACTATTTAGTGTGCATAGTTAAGTGTGATTTCTTTGGTCGTCGGCCAACCCAGAGACAGAGACAGAGAACAGAGTTCAGAGACCAGAGACCAGAGACTAGAGACCCTGCACTTTGAATTGACAGGGATTGTCCTTTCATTGTTGCACTGTACAGCTGAGATAACTTCAACAGGTTGTTTGTTAACCTCTAAAACACTACTCTCTTGAATTTCACTGTCAGAATGCACCCCCAGAACACCCCAAAAGACGAAACTGTTCATTATTTATCTCATACCACTTGTATAAGCTTAAGCCTTATTGAATTTCAGCTAAGCTTAGTGAAAACAAGCCCTCTATTTATATTAAAATCCACAAATGTTTCTACCTTTTCATCTGGAGCCCACCGCTGAGGGGGGTTTTCAGTTGAATTTCATGAGACAAACACCAAAAGACTTGGACACTGGCCTGCCTTTCACCTGTGAAGCAGAAAAAGGTTCAAGCAAAGACTGTAAAGTCACCCAAAACATCCTTCGAGAGCAGTCTCAGGAAGGTTGACCCCCCAAAACAGAGAACTACTCAGAATTCTAATCATCCAGAAGGTTCTGAAGGCCTCATTGCCACTAGTACCTCTCAAAAGCAAAAAGATCCTACTAGTTCAATAGCTGCAAACACAGCAAGCAGTTCAGCAGTTGCAGTATCGAGAGAAGCCATACCACCAACCTCTACTGCTCCCAGATTTACTATAAGGCTTCCAGCCTCAGCTTGCAACATAGTGCATAACCCACACACTGAAAACCAGGATGGTCCACCCATTCCTACACCAAACTTAGCGTTACCAAACCAAAACTCATTTCATATGAACCCTCCTGGTGCCTCTATGGTACCACAGATATCACAGTCAACTCCGACTGTACAGACAAACCAAACTACACCATCTACGATGACTACAGCTAGAAAAATGGGACACAAGCATATGCCAATTCCCTTTAGCAATAATGCTCCCAGATGGGATGCATCAAAACCACAGACATTGAGAAATTATCTCTGGATGCTTGAATGGCTCTTTACTATAATGAAGACGATGGACAATGCAGAAAGGATAAATTGGGCAGTGTTATGTGGACTAGGATATCCATGAAGAGTGGATGAGTTTTGTGGAGTTCCTAGCAGGAAGCTGGACAGGCTTCATAGAGAGATTGAAGAAAGAGTATCCTGAGACTGTGGCAGCCAAACAGGGCTCAGTGCAATGATTGAGGGAACTCTGCACAGAAAGTAGAGGCATTGCAATGAATGAAAAGCATAAAGTCTTGGACTTCAAAAGGCAATTCATTCTCAAAGCAGAGAAGTGTCTGAAGTCACTGGCAGTAGTCTTGAACCTGAGAGCTAGTTGAGTTATTTACAAGTGCACTGGACTCTGTGTTCCAGGATATACTCAATGTGAGATTAGCGATCACCAGGGCATGTAGAACTGCAAGCAATGGGTCAGCACTGACTGCAAAGGATTTACACAAAGAGGACCCCTATGATTGGCAGATTGTTGTGGATAAAGCCATCAAAATTTCAATTGGCAAAACACTTATGCGATCCCTGCATCAGGATTCAAGGCTGGTGAACTTGGCATTGATGAGCCATCCACCTGCAATGTCCAAACAGGAACTTATGATCCTGTAGTAAAGTGAGAGCTGCAAAGCTTAAAGCAGAAATTTCAGGATGAAGTCTCACAGATGGCAGGCAGTCTCGCTGAGCTCAAGGACCTCATGAATATCCAGGGGCATACCTTAAAATCATACTTAGAGAGTTTGGTGAAGGACAGACATAACCATGTCAGCTTTAATCATGTGCAGAGGAACACCAGGAGTGGGCCAGCAGGGTCACTTTCCGATTGCAAGTGTTTTCACTGCTGGTTATTAGAGCATAGTTGGTTATTCTGCCTGGACATGGAGGTGGATAAACAAGCTGGCTGAATTAGAGTCGAAGGGAACAAAATATATATGGGAGACAGGCTCAAGTGTCCCTTGAGGAGAAAGGCCTATTAAAGAAAAAGTGGCAAAGTACTAAGTGACAAAGGGACAACTCTTCATTCAGATACCAGAACTGCCAGAGGTTGAGCCTGAGTTACCATAAGTGCCAGTGGCAGCTGGCATTTGCACAGAAAGTGTTCTCAAGGTCAGAAAACCAAAGGTCACCAGTGGAAGAAGAAACCTGCTATCTGAAGCAGCACATGGAAATGTTGGAGACAGCTGCCATCCACACTGGGAGTGCCACAAAGGTTAAGCTTATGACCAGAAAGGATGATAATGTTGAGATACAGTCTTTGGCCAAGCAATTGGCACAGATACAGGCTAAGCTTAGTGGTTTGACAGATGGTATGCCCTCAGCAAGCCAGTATTTGGACACCAGGAGTGGCATGAAGACTTGGAACCTGGAGTTGGGTTTCTAAAGGGTTTGAGGAAGGAGCCAGCTCTGAAGAAGAAGGTCGCCTTTGCCAGAGGACAGACTCCTGAGGACACATCAGATTCTGAGTGATCAGAAGAATCAGAAAATGAGGAAATAGGGCAGACAACAGAGAAACCAACGCATGCAGCGGCAGGGGAACTACCATATAGAAATGTGAAACCACTGCACCTGGTTGTTGAGGTACCACCGCTGCCTGTCAGAAGGATGGAATCATCCAAGAAGGAGCCTGCATATAAGCACCAGGCCCCTATAGAGAGGAATGTCAATGTTGAGGAAGTACTCAGCAGGGAATTGAAACGAGAAGCCTCAGTATTGCATGGAGAACTCTTGGCATTGTCACCTTTATACAGGAACACTTATAGAGAGCAAATTATGAGAAAATGGGTACCCACAAATCAAAGCTTAATAGCAGGAGTTGGACCCTTGGAAGATGATACAGAAGATATGGAAATTAATAGTGGGCCAGTACAGGTCATGATAATGGAGTTGGCAGACAGCTCTCAGAAGTATGATACGGTGCTCCGAGAAGGCTCAACAACCCAAGCCTGGGTAGCTCAGGATCCAATCATGCAGTACTTGGAGTCACTTCCCAGAAGAGACAGGGGACAGCAAGTGTTCATTGCCAAAGAATGCGAACTGTTGAGAGTAGTGCCAACCCTGATAAATGGGATTTGGCAGGAGAGGCCTTGCTAGACAGTGGGTCACAGATTGTAGTCCATGAGTCAGGAAGCAGTGATTGCCTGTCAAGTTTCTTGGGACCCAGACACTACAATTAATTTGCAGAGTGCAAATGGGCAGGTTGAAAAGACCTATGGATTGGCAAAGAATGTAGGCTTTACCTGTGGGGGAGTCACAATCTATTTGCAAGTTCACATCATTCATAACCCCATGTATTGAGTACTGCTGGGATGACCATTTGATGTAATGATGGCTAGTGAAGTCAGGAATAGCACCAGCAGCGAGCAAACCTTGGTTATCATGGACCCAAATACCAGAGAAAGGACTGTGTTACCAACTTATGCTTGAGGAGAGTGTAATCCTCCTAAGCTTAGAGAAAACAGTCAAAATTTTCAAGAAACCTTGATGAGTTGACTAAGGGATAAGGAGAGGTGGCTTGTATAATAGACTATGATGATGAGAAGGGCCCTGTCATTGCACAAACACTAAGCTTAGCAAAAGGAAGCTTCTCAGAGGCTGAGCTACAGTGAATGTTCATTGACTGAGTCATATGTAATGAGGACTGCCCACAGGAAGATAAAGCGACAGCATTATTGTGCCTAGGATGCATTGCCAATGCACAGGGTACTGAGGATCAGGGAATAACTGTCCTCGAAACAGAAGAGGATGACAAAGATACAGTGCAATGCCTGGCTGGGAAGAAATATAAACCAGTTGCCTTAAAAGTGAGGCCAGTGTTGGGTGATTTACCAGAGAGATTCAGGATAAACAAGAAATAAAAGGGGACCCTGCTGGCAGAAATGCCTAAGCTTAGCATGCATCCTCCAGAGTTTGCCCTGACAGGCAAATACACTGAAGAGTGTAAGCTTAAGCTGGACAAAGCCCATGCAGGGGATTTCTTGTGGCCAGAAGAAAGAAAGCTGATGCACCATATCATGATGCTTCAAGAGAAAGCATTCGCATGGACAGATGAGGAGAGGGGATGTTTTAGGGAAGATTTCTTCCTGCCAATTGAGATACCAATGGTAGAACATACTCCATGGGTTGAGAAGCCCATTCCGAATTCCTCCAGCAATATATGATGAAGTCTGTGCCATTATAAAGAGAAAGATTAGTGCTGGTGTATACAAGCCATTGAACTCATCCTATAAGTCCAGATGGTTCTGTGTGGTGAAGAAAGATGGAAAAAGTTTGAGACTGGTACACAGCTTGGAACCGCTGAACAGAGTGACAATAGTGCATTCAGGACTGCTGCCAGCAACAGAAGATTTGGCAATGCACTTTGCAGGCAGAGCTTGCAGAGGCATTTTGGACCTGTATGTTGGCTATGACAAGCGATTGTTAGCAGAGTTGTCTTGGGACTTAACAACGTTCCAGACACCTTTTGGAAGCACTATGCTTAGTGATGCTACCCATGGGATGGACCAATTCAGTGCCTATATTTCATGAGGATGTAACAGCAATCCTAGCCAGTGAGATACCAGAATATATGATGCTGTACATAGATGATGTTCCTATCAGGGGACTGAAAACTAGATATGAGTTGCCTGATGGCACTGAAGAGATGTTGAAAGAGAACCCAGGGATCCAACGATTTGTATGGGAACACATGCAGATGGTCAATAGGATTCTGCAGAGGATGAAATACATAGGGGGAACCTTCTCTGGGCCCAAGACAACTATCTGCACTGATGAAATCACTGTAGTGGGTTTTGAATGCTCCTATAAAGGACAGTTGCCCACCGCAGACACCATTGGAAAAATTTTAAGATGGGGGGATTGCGAGAATGTCTCAGAGCTAAGGGGTTTTCTAGGGACAGCTATGCACTGCAGGAATCATATCCCAAAGTTTATAGCCATTGCTGCACCTCTATATGAAAAGCTTAAGAAGGGACAAGAGTTTGAATGGGGGGAAAATGAATGGAAAGTGCAGCAAGAGCTGAAAGATGCAATTCAGTGCTGTTTCCAGACCAGGAACCCTGAATTTCCAAGTAAACAACCCATAGTAGTAGCCGTGGATACCTCATGGAGGGCAGTGGGATACTACATAAGGTATGTCTCACCCAGAACTGGCTTGATCACATGATCCAAGCATGACACTGAGTGACTCTTTGGCAGGGGACAGGTACAAAATCTCTTATGCCTGTCTGCAAACACTTGTTTGAGGAAAAGTTAAAACCACAGATTTATGGAGAATTACTATATCTACAACTCTGTGGTTTTGAAATTTTGATTTATGTCTTTTATCTAGAGTTATTAGACAAATGCCATGAGTTGTCCAAATTAGGCAGGAACTATAATTAACACATCACCATGCTGTACTGAGGATTTACAGGTCAAATCTTGCAAAAACAAGCATAAAAATATGTCAAAATGAAAGAAATACAACATTGGAAACCTTGGGTGCTGGGCTGTTTCCAAAAAGCCAAAGAAAACCCATGAAAATGCAGATAACTCTAATAAAGAGAATGTGAGAGCATGTTTGGTTGCTTCTGGCTGTAAAATCTGTATGAGGGCTCATTCCCTGGTCGGATTTATTTAGGGACTCATCAAATCCTTGACCTGTACAGTTAACAAGCACATTCCTGCACCAGAAAGTCCACCAGAAACACCTAGCAATGAGAATGAGTTTGATGGGGGCTGGGAGCATGACTATGAAGAGGGAGGGCCTCAGATGAGCTTGGATGTGATTGAATGCAATGAAGATGAAAACAGCAATGGTCAGGAATGTATAGAGGAGTCCTTGGGCACTGAATGTCAACATACCAAGCAGGGGAAATTTATTTTCCCTCCAACACCTAAAGAAGCCTACTAGGCATACCTCAACATTGGAAAGATCCTAAAACCACACTGGAGAGATGGACAGGGCTTCATTGATCCAGGAATTGGCTCCATTACACAAACACGTTACCAGCAGATGCAGCACTTCTGTTACACCTACTGGAAGATGCAGTCTGAGCCAGAGCAGGAGCAGTCAAGCTGGAGACTCGCTTCAAAGATGTCAGCAGAGTACTTCCAGAAGGGTACATACCTTGCTCAAAACTTGAGGAGCTGGGTCCATGCATTCATCAAAGATCCAGAATATGTTCCAGAACACCACCAGAAGGGATCTGCAGGTTGCTCAGCAATCAATGATGAAGACTTTGCTCAGGAACTACACCTCTATCTCCAAAGTATTGGAGAGTATTGTACTTTGGATGATCTCATCAAGTATATTGCACAACCTGTTATGAATAGTCCGGATCAAGAGGAACAGGAACAACTATTCGACTTTACAAGATGGGTACAGGAGACCACAGACCAGTTACAAGCACAGGAATATGAAGACAAAGAAAGGGAGTATTATAACGCCATGCAGGACCTGGCAAGAGAAGTGGGAATGGAGATAACTCTGGAGGATATTCTGGAATACCCCTGAGGACAAAGAGGACAGCCATGGATCAACCTGATCCAACCTCCAAAGTAGATGGAAGTACCGAGAGAGTGGCGAGCAAGAATGGAGGAGACTCCATGGAGATAGAATTGGGAGAAGGAGATTATGAGTCAGAGGAAAGCGATGGAACATTCGCACAGCAGTAAGAACGAGGACACTGACTCATTGTAATATAAATAACAGTAGGATGCCATCAGCTAGGATGCGCATCATGGTCAGGACTGCAGATGACCAGTAGAACAGCCCAACTACCTATAACGAGTATATAGTATCTCATAGGTATATAAGGCCTGTACAAGTAGAGATTAAAGCCCTAAGCTTTAATCTTGTTAACAGCGGTTGTTAACCCTCTCTGCCTTAACTTGGCATGTTCCCCTGTTATCTCATTGAGTGCGATCCACTAAGCTCTGCAAGGCCAACCAGTCTCGGACACCTTTGCTGAGTGATTGAAGGCCATCTCCAGTTATTCTCGGATACAGAAGGAGCATGGATCATAACACAACCAGAGGTATTGGAGAAGCTTGGGAGGACAAAGACAATTTCAAGGCAGACAGCAGATCAGGTGGGTGAAGATAATAGGGTACCAGTGGATCCCTCAGCTTCAGAGGACAATACTCAGATGGGCATGAACATCCAGATGTTGTTCAATACCATGATCAGGTTTTTCTTCCTGCAATGGCTGCTCTTAAAGAAAGGACACGGAAGTGGGGAAGGGATGGACAAGCAGGTGCCTCAGTACTGCCACCTGGGGAGTGTCCTGTTGTACTCTGGTTTCAAGATGAGAGCATTTTTTATGCTTACAATCGATGCAAGAAGGCATGGGTTCATAAGTTAGCAACAGCCAAACCATATACCAAAGGAGTGGGACATTCACTAATGGTCTCTGACTTTGTGTCAGCTGACTATGGATGGCTTCATTCACCAGATGGAATGGAGAGTGCACAGGTACTGTTCCAACCAGGAAAGAACTGTGATGGTTACTTTGACAATGAGCAAATACGTTGTTGCACTGCAAAATCATTTCATTTGTGAAATCACTAGCTAATAAAGTAACTAACTCTCCGTTGCTGAATAATATCAGTATATAGCCATGGTCAGACACTGGGTGCAAGAGATTTAGAATACTATCTAAAATATGTGAAGGTGGACATCTCAGAAACAGAACCAGAACACCCAGACAAGTAAAAGTGATGTTAACTAACTTATTGGTGATAAGGCTATGGAAGAATGACTCTGGTATGAATGTACCTGAGCATTGTATCCAATACCATGTTAACTAAGATATTAGTTAAGATACTCATGACTGCACAAAAGACCCATTTCTTTGCCTCTGCCCTAGAAAGTGGATGAGTCACAACACCTATGTCATCCTGGATGGTACCTAGTCATAATAACAGGTCTGGGAGTGAATCTTGACAAAAGAATGTAGGGATTAGCTAATGCCCTGACAAGAATGTCCCCTTGGAATGGTTCTGATGATATTGAAACCTAAGGGATCAAATGGGGGTATCCCAGAGGGTACTCAGGGAAGGATGCCCCCTCATAGAAACGAAAAGAGATCAGAAATGATGAACTAGAAAATGAAGATTGATAAGAATAGAATAAGCTAATTAATTCTAGTGTTAGTCTACTACCTGAAGACTATGGAAGTGGACTTTAGAACATTAGGGTTGAAAACTCAGGTGTGGAGAGTCCAAGAATAAAATAAAAACCAATAGATAAACATTAGTGAGGAAACTTGCTAACCCGGCTGGCTGTGATATAAATAGCCAGGCACCTAGGGAGCAAGTCCCTGAGAGCAAATTGATGTCGCTGATATTGGAACTCCTAGAATGATGCTCCTAAATGATGAGGAGACAATAAAATGATGAAGCTGAAGGCTTGTTTCAGGTATACCCATAAGTTAATTGTATATTGTTATAAAAACTCGTCTGTAAATTACATGGGAGGCAAGAAACCGCTTGCCTATTTCCCCCCCCCTGATGTTTTACATGATTTTCTTCGGTCATAGACCACCAGAGACTTAAAGAGTTATACTCTTTAAAACCAGACCCTTTGAAGTGATTGAGATATTGACAGACCCTTCTGCTTGACTCAAGAACTGAATACAAGTTGCTACAACTCTTCTGTTCTTAAGTAGAAAGTTCACTAACTTCTGTTTCTTTGGGTTCCTCTTAGAGGCCTTGCCTCAGAAGTATACCATTGAATTGTAGAGCTGTTTAATTGAGAAGCAAACATAGTATGCTAGGGCCTGTTGAAAATGCTGTCCACTAGGTCTATCTAATTTAAAGATACTTACTGCAGGAGCTCACAAGAAGCCTGTCTCACTGAGTAGTATAAAGTTTTATTGCATTGTTCAGAAGCTGTAGTGTGCTAGGGCCCATTAGATAACGCTGTCCACTAGGCCTACTAGCTTAAAGACACTTACTGCAGGAGCTTGTCGAAAGCCTGTCTTGCTGGGTAGTGCAAATTTATAGTATTGTCAAGAGAAAGGGATGTAGTATGCTAGGGCCCATTAGAACACATTGTCTGCTAGGTCTACGGAGGTTCACTGATTGTGAAAGCTTGTGTTTTGCCTGACTTATTGAATAATGAAGATATTAGTTAACATATTATATAGTAACAACTGTCAAAGTTCCCATTGTATTCAGATAGGACAACTGTCTGTCTAGTTGGAGACTAAGAGAATAACTTACCAAGACCCTAAAAACATTAGAATTGAATATATTTCTGGAGATCTGCGACAACCTCTCCCCCACAAACTTATAAAGTCAGAATAAGTGAACTTGTTAACAAACTTCGTTTTCGATCTTGTAAAGAAATCTGCATTTCAACGTGAACAAGTTCAGGCTGCAATAGACATCCTTGAAAAGTATTATCCAGATGAAAACCACATTCTGGTTTTTGACAATGTGACTACCCACCAGAAATGAGCAGACCATGCAGTATCTGCCACCAAGATGCCCCAAGGCCCCTCAGCTAAATTCTTTGTTGAGGTTTTGGTCCGAGATCCTAACACAGGCAAACCTGTCTATGGGTCTGATGGTAGATGGTTGAAGCAAAGGTCCCACATGTCAAATGGAAGATTCTTGGATGGAAGTGAGCAAGATTTCTACTTCCCTGAAGGACATGAGTTGGCAGGTCAATTCAAGGGAATGGCACAGATTCTTGTTGAGCGTGGATACAAGATTGGTGGAAAGAGGGCACAATGTAGAAAGAAAATTTCTGACTGTCCAACAGGTTCAGTTACCTGCTATTGCTGAAGGATGCTCTACAACAGGCCTGATTTCAGCAGTGTTTTTTCTGCTCTTGAAGAGGATTGCAAGGCTTGGAGTTTTCAGGTTCTGTTTCTCCCCAAGTTCCACTGTGAACTCAATTAAATTGAACAGTGCTGGGGATATGCAAAACAATACTACCGGACATTTCCATTATCATCAAGGGAATACATTCTCAAAAAAATGTCATGGAAGCCCTTAACCAAGTATCTATTTTAGCCATGCATAGGTGAGTATACCAACATCTTTTCAGGATTGCTCTTGACATAATTATAGGTTCTCAACATGATCATCTTGCTTCATGAATGCTTACCGGCTTGGACTCAATGGTAGACAGGCAGCATGGGCAGCAAAGCAATTCCATGGCCATTGCATTATCCCAGAAGATATTTTGGTTGAATTTGATGTTGAGCTTCATATTTTAGCTTAACTGTCTCTATTCATGGTGTATTTCACTGGTTTCTATGTTTTTGAATCCTCCATCCAAGTCGATTAATCATGTGGATGCGCTAATCACCTGACTGTGTCACAGTGTGACCTCAGCCATGTGATCAAGTCGGTTCTGGGTGAGATATACCTTATATCAGAGAGATGGAGAAGATGCTAAGCTTATACATTATGTGAAGTTTGGGTTGATATTATTGGATGAGAGACAGCAGAGGTATTCTCAGCCCAAGCGAGAGCTATGCAGCTTAAGAATGGTGCTGGAACAAGAGAAATATTTATTGTGGGGATCGAGAAACCTAGTAGTGGAAACAGATGCAAAGTATCTCTTTGGGATGTTAAACAACCCAGGAAAGCTCCTAAATGCTACTGTAAACCATTGGGTGGACCTCATTAGGTCATTCCACTTCACACTAGTACACAAAGAAGGGAAGACATTTGGACCAGATGGGCTGTCCAGGCGATGCTACTATCCTGGTGATGAGACAGCCCGTTGCTTCAATGATGGATCTGAGGATGAGGGAGAAGAGTTCAAGTTAATTAAAGAAGATCCAGGAGCTGCAGATCCTTTACCCTTGGAGGCTTTCTGTGATGAGATCAACAGTCGCTCTGGCTTCAACCAGGGTCTGGCACGTGATGTGTATGATTTTGAGTATGAGCTGGATCAAGCTTGGGAAGAGTATTTGGATGAACAACAGGCTAAGCTTAGGGTTATAGGAGACCCAGCCTGCCCAGAAAACCATCGACAAGTACTAAGCTTAATGACGGATGTCAGGCTAGTGCCAGATTTCGAAGAGGAAAAGTTGACTGAGATAGGGGAAGCATATGATGAACCGTGCAGGACAGATACAGTGCAAATACAAGATGAAAGAATACCTAAAGTCAGGGAATACCTGAAAACAGGGGGCAGTAGCGCAGCTGAAGGCTTGTGTTAGGGGAATAAGGGGCCCGGAACCAAGTTGATAATCAAGTGAGGAGCTTCACCCCTCAACCTGTGCCTATATACTACAGACAGTTCTATAAATACTACAGAATGTCCTAGAACATCAGAGAACAACTATTTACAGCACAAGATCAAGTTCTATCTAAGAATACCCATCAGGCAACCTACATCAGAAGAGGAGTAAGAATAGGTGAGCAGCAACCTGTTACACTGGTTAGATACACTGGGTGATCGGTATGCTAAGCTCACTAGGATTGGGATCTGGCTGCCCAGCTGTCCCCTTACAGCTTGGCTGAGTCAGATCTGTGTAAGCTTAAACATATGGTGGAGCATTTCTTCTTGGATGATGATGGGAGGCTGTATAGGATGAGTCCTAGCGGTAAACATCAGCTAGTAGTGGATAAGGAGCAGCGTATGTATATGTTGTGAGCCAGCCACAACTTCCGAGGACACAGAGGAATATATGCAACCACTAAGCTCATAATGCAGAGGTTCTGGTGGCTGGAAGTTGAAGGAGACATAGCTTGGTATGTGCAATCATGCCATCCATGCCAGCAATGGCAAAAGGTGATCATCAAGACACTGCCAATAGTAATGCCCATGCCGTCAATATTCCAAGTGCTACATGTGGACACACTACAGATGACACCAAGTTCTAATGGGTGTAGTTACATTGTGCATGGAAGGTGTGGACTGTCATCCTGGATGGAGGCAAAAGCTTTGAGAAAAGAGAATGCTAGTTCGATTGTGCAGTGGTTATTTGAAGATATCATTTGCCAATGGGGCTGTATAGTGAAGATTGTCACAGCCAATGGTTCTCCATTTAAGAAAGCTATTTGATGGCTGGAAGAAAAATATGGGATAAAGGGAGTAATGATATCTCCTTACAATTCCAAAGCGAGCAGGATTATTGAGAGACCCCACTGGGATGTGCAGCAAATGTTGTACAAAGCTACAGATGGAGATGTCAAAAAGTGGTATTGGCACCTACCGCACATTATGTGGGCAGATCAGATAACCATTAGAAAAGGAATGGGGTGCTCCCCATACTTTCTGGTAACCAGAGCACACCTGACGCTATGTACCTCTGGATGTCAAAGAGGCCACTTGGCTAGTACAACTATTGAATAAGTACTTAACCACAGCCGAGTTGATAGGATATTGAGCTCAGGCTTTGGCAAAACATGTTCGGCATGTTGAGGAGATGCGTCAGCGTGTTTCAGCCACTAAGCTTAGCAAGGCTTGGGAGATGGAATGACAAGCAGTGCATAAGATAAGAGATTATCACTTCAGCCTAGGAGATTTAGTATTAGTGAGAAATACGGCTTTAGAGAGCTCAGCAGACAGGAAGATGAAACCCAGGTATCTAGGACCCATGGTGGTCATATCTAGATCAAAGGGAGGATCTTATATCCTGGCAGAGTTGGACGGTTCTGTATGGCAGAATAAAGTGGCAGCATTCAGAGTAATTCCCTACTTAGCCAGAAAACATATGCTGTTACCACTGGAGTTACAAGGATTGATAGACCTGTTGCCAGAGGGACTGAAGACCCTGGAGGAGACTACTGAGGATGAGCCTAGTGACAGATGGGAGCCAGAAGAGTTGGGAGGATAGAAAAAACCTGATATTGTGGACAGAATTATCTACTTATTGAAGGAAAACAATCCTAGGGAATGTAAAAGTGTTAAGCTTAAGTGGGGGAGGACTTGTCCAAGTCAGAGAGGTTGTGCAAAAGGCTTTTGAGATGGATGCACTCTTGAATAAGGAATTGGAACCTCTTTAAGTTGGCTTCGAGCAAGGGAATAGCCTGTTATGATCCGTGCTCCTTCTGTATCCGAGGATAACTGGAGACGGCCTTCAATCACTCTACAAGGTGTCCGAGATGGTTGGCCTTATAGAGCTTAGTGGATCGCGCTCAATGAGATAACGAGGGAAGACGCCAAGTTAAGGCAGAGAGGTAAACGACCGCTGTTAACAAGATTAAAGCTTGAGGCTTTAATCTCTACTTGTACAGGCCTTATATACCTATGAGGTGCTATATACTCGTTATAGGTTACTTGGCTGTTCTACTGGTCGTGCGCAGTCCTGACCATGATGCACATCCTGGCTGATGGCATCCTAGCGTTATTTATATTACAATGAGTCAGTACTCTCGCTACTGCTGTGCGATGTTCCATCGCTTTCCTCTGACTCATAATCTTCTTCTCCCGATTGTATCTCCATGGGGTCCTCTCCGTTCTCGTTCTCCATTCTCTCAGTGCTTCCATCCGTATCGGAGGTTGGGTCGGTTGATCCATGGTTATCTTCCTCGTCCTCGGGGTATTCCAATATATCCTCCAAGGTTATCTCCATTCCTGCTTCTCTTGCCAGGTCCTGCATGGCGGTATAATATTCCCCTTCCTCGTCTTCGTATTCTTGTGCCCGTAGTTGGTCTGTAGTCTCCTGTACCCATCTTGTAAAGTCGAACAATAATTCTTGTTCCTCCCGGTCTGGACTGTTCATAACATAGCCTCAATGAAGTCCCAGCTGAGCAAATTGAGGTCGCATTTGACTGACTGAGCATCATCACTGTGAGATTTGGACTTGTACTTGTTGTGAGAATGAGACAAGAGACTTTGGAGTTCCTGGAGCAAACAAGCTGGCCAGGATAAGTGTCAGAACCGTTACGCTTAGCAAATGGAAGTGAGAAAATGCCCACCAGATAAGCCTGCAAAGGTGCGCTCATCAGAAGCAGACTCAGTATGGGCACACTTGGCAGTATTGGCATTGGCTTTGGCTAGAACCTGTTCAGCCCAGGCATAACAGCAGTGTTTAGTGTTCATATTGGGAACTTGACAATAGGGAAGAAGACAGACAGTGCCTTTAGATGACAAGGACTTTTTGACAGTCTCCTAACAAAGGATGAAGTCAGAATCAGTGGTTAGGGAGAGTAGAGCTGGCATACCACATCAGAGGTAGACAAACGACACTTGCAATAAGGCAAAACTACATGAACCTCTTCGATGATAGCTTGAGAAACCTTCTCATTGACCATCATGTCCTGAAGGCAAGCAATGATCTCAGCCAATGTAATAGGTTGAGAAGCAGCTAGATTACTGTGTCAGCACCAGTTGCTTGGGAGTTGGAGGCACTGGTCATACTCTTAGCAGGCTCAGTATTGGTGTCTACTACAACAGCAGTAGAGGCAGGGGCCTTGCAACCCTTGCAAGGTTAAGCTTATACATGAGAAGACATTTGGAGCCAAAAGAATGCTAAGCTTATGTGTTTGGGGACAGCAGAGCCTTTGGCAGCATTAGAGAAAGTAGAGCCAGTTGTGGACGACAGGTGCTGAGCCTCTTCAGTCCTGGTTTTGTGGGATTCCTCAGAGTGGATGCAGTTAATGTGGCTATAGCATTCAGAGAGCACCTTATAGATCATGGGCATCTCATAAGATGAATGGTAGCTGTTTTGGTAAATTTCGTAGAGCTTGTGGATATGGAAGACATAGTCCTGGTTGACATGGAGCTTGATAGCCTCATTATCCTCCGATAATGCTTCAATATAAGCAGACTAGAAGTGATTAGGAGACAGCGAGAGAAGCATGGAATGAATAGACATACCCCAGGGGCATTGAACACAAGGAGAGCCTTCTCAATGAGGGGATGAGCAACTTGACCATGTTGCAGGCACTGAAGATGACCTTTGGCATTGCTGATGAGATCATCGAGCTCAACCTGGAGATGGGAAATAGAAGAAGCCATTTTCTTGTGAAGAGTGTCTGCTAGGATGAGATGTTGCTCCCTCGCTTTTATAAGAAAAGGCTGTTGGCAGTGATAACAAATCATAGCGAGTGGATGAAACGCACCCTCCACCCTAAGCTTGTGACCTGAGATGCCTAGGAAACCTGTAATCTTGAGTAGCCAGCCTTCGGCAGACTTGCTGAACCACCATTGCCTTATTAGGCAACATGTTGCCAGGGTCTTGCAGTTATCAGTGTGCACAGGGATTCTGATGGAATGGTGAGGGCACTGATTTCAATTTGGCTAGGGGGAGATGGGTCCCAAGTGGCACTTCAGTTTGATGCAAGCTTTTTTGTGAAGAGCTTCTTCACGAACATCGTGTACAAGCTGGTTTGGGCTTGTAAGTAAACCAGAGCAGATGACTGGGTTGCTATGCATTGTGGACCACAGCATGTTGAGGTGTCAATAGACATCACAGAAATATCAGAGAAACATATAACAAGCATATAAGTAACAGGCAACTTAGTTTAGCTCTAGGAGATGACAAGAAAGTCAGAAACAGTTTAGCTTAGCTCAAGAAAAGGGACAAGAAACAAGATTATCATTGAGAGAATATAGCTATATACAGGATAAAAGTATATACTACATTCAGGAAGGGACAAAGACTAAGTCCTCCAAGATGGACTCAGGGTCTTGAGTCATTGGAAAGGCAAGAAAGAGGAGGGACTTGAGTTCCTTGAATTCCTTGTATGTTGGGACCCCAGGGAAGCGATCAGCAAAGTTAAAAAAGGCCTGGATGTCCTCAAGAGAGTTGGCCATTCCCATTTCAACAAACACTGTGTTGTTACCTTCCATTACAGTCCGAGTGGCCTGCATCTCCTGAACAAATTGATAAATGACCCATCGATGATGAAACGCAGACACCTCATACACTACTTGGTTCACCTCCAAGCTGACCAAGCTGGAGGACACAACTTGAGCAAACATGGCCAGATCTAGAAAATAAAGAGAATAAGAAAAGAGAATAAAACCCCAAAAAGGCACTTACAGTATTCACTGGTCATGGAAGACATGATCAGGGCATTTGTGATGCCTGCCAAAACTCATGGGTGGTCTGTGAATGTGCAAAGGTAGTTGTAGAGGTTGCAGCTGCAACACTTCTTACCCAAGCCCAAAGGTTCACATTCCAGTTTGCGTGCGGCACACATCAGGCACTGCAACAAGGGTGGCAGGTACTAGCCAAAAAGAACAACTGTTAATGGGAAATATAAAAGAAAAATTGGATAAGCTTACGGAAAGCTGACTGACTGTCAGCAGCTTGGAGAAATCTTCACTGAAGATTGGGACAGGATGCTTATAACCATGTTCCCAAATGATCTTGGCTTTGGTGCAGTGAACATGTGCCCTGGGAATGTGTTTCTTTGTTCGTGTGTTTGAGCTCTTCTTGGAAGCAATGACACATTTTTGATGTAACTGCAAAGGTCCAGCCTGTGGATGCAAGGACTTGGGTACCTCAGGAACCACTGGGCTAGGACTGCGAGAAGGCATGGGAGTCAAAGAGGCCAAAAACAAGTCTTGAAAAACGAATGCTGGCTCCTGGGGAATGGGTAAAGGCTCCAGAAGGAGCTCCAAATCAGGAGAAGGTGAAATCTCCACAGTGCTTGGGGGAGACTCGACCGGAGCAACAGACAAGTGAGGAGGTGAGGGGGTTGGGCATCTGGGTGAAGATAGTACATGGTGGCCATCCAGTGTTGATGACCAGTTAAGAATTTGAAAGAGGTTGTCTTGAGAAACCTCTGGAACTGGGGAATGAGATGGTGAGTTTGAACCCGCTAGAAACAGAGGTTGGGAGGGCAGCATAAAAGACATCGCTCATTGCTTACCTTTGAGCACAGCCAAAATGTGAGCTGCAAGACAGTTGGTTAGCGAAAGCGGTCCAGAAACCCAAGAGAGGAACTAAGCTTATGAGTAGAAACTCCTGAAGATGAGCTTGGCGAAGTGGGCCTGAGTGTGGAAGAACCTGGGGCCTCCAAGGATGCTGCAGTAGCCAAAGGGAGGAGAACCAGCGACTCTGGCTCATCTGGGGCCAGGAGAGACTGAGCAAGGGGGGGTAGCAACATGGAACTTGATGAGGCCTCTGTGGATAATCCACCAGAGGGCCCGCCAACAGGGATACCTGACAAGAGTTCTGCAGAAAATCCGGCAGAGCACTTGTCAGTTGGATTGCACAATGACATGATGGAAATCATGCATCTTGGCACAGGAGCGGACAGGGGAGTGGCCAGTGGAGGGGTTGGTTCACGGGGTGGTGAGTATGGTGGGGGAGGGGTCCTATCCACACCTACCTGGCGATTTCCACAAGCTCCTTGCCCTACTCTTCCTCCTCAAGTCCATTGAGCATGTGGTGCTGGTGCTAGTAGTTGAGCCAGGCGGTTGCAACATGCCAGCAGGCAAATAGTGAGACCTAAAACATGGAGAGAAACTTTAGAAGTAGTGAAAAGAATGAGAGGAAAGGCAACTTACATTGTGCAATTGAAGGAGAAGATACGTTTCCTGGAGCCATAAGGGCGCTCCTTGGCTCAGTGTAGTCTGAAGACAGCATTAGCAAGACAAGGACAACAGTAAAACAAATGTTGCTTACTAGAGGAAGAATCTGAATCTTCATCATGATGAGCTCTCTTGTTGCTGCACATGTTTCTGTCCATTGTTGCTGTGGGTGGGCATTGAAGAGTGAAAGTTGAGATGAAAATAGACAAGTGAGAAGTGAGAGGGAGAACAAAAGAGAGGAAACAAGACCTTGGGACTTTTTGAAGACCCAATAACAAGATAAAAATTTAGGCTATAGCAACAAGAAGTTGATCTATACATTTAAACTTGGTGACATGACATCATTTTGGAATAAGCTTAGTGAAAGTATGCTACTCTCGAAGCTGGTGAATGTTCTAGAACATAGAGCACATCAGAGAGACTCAGATACTGCAAATTTGAAGGAGATAATGACTGAGGACAGTCAGCAATTGGTTAGGGGGAGATGATATGCTGATTTCATGCCTATACATGAATTCCATACTCCAGAACAATTCTCTACATAGAATCATTGGCTATATCATTAAAGAACTCTATAGAGGATTAGTACTATGTCCTGTAGTAGCCAGTTTGACCAAATTGAGGATATTTGAGCCTCAGAAGTGTTCAAACCAGTTCATTATCACTAAGCTTAGTGAACCAAGCTATCAGAATGCTCTCTGGAGGGATTCAGGACTCTACATAGCCTATCCAGTATACTTAATAAACCATCCACCACTTAAGTATCAACTCAAAATGTTGCACATAGAAATCTCTCAAGGTGCATAACTACCCTCTGTACAAATTTGTGGGGTTTCAATTAATTAAAGAAGACTCAGAAAAGTCTTTGGTGTCTTGTCACTGGAGGTGATAGGAGAGAATCGGTGCCGAAGTGTACTGTACACGTTCTAACACTGACAGATCAAATAGTTACATATTCCATATACAAACTATCCAATAAATGTGATCGCTGCCGATCTCTGAAGGCTACCATAGCCCAAATATATATATATCTGACTTGCAATCTGACCAGGGATCAACGTTACCATAACACATCATCTGAGTCATAGTAGTTATTACTGTAACAACCACCTGATCACAAGTTCAATAGAACCAATGTGACTCAATATCTAATCTGAGAGAAGCCTTTTATAAAACCTGTCATATTCACACCAAACCTGTTAGGGGAAGTTAAGAGTGCTGGAACCAAGTTGATATTTGGGTGGCAAATACAATCGACACCCACACTACTTATATACATAGTGGTCTGTGCACAGACCAGATAGCCAAACACTATGTAGCTACTAGAATATAACATATGCAAACAATACACAAACAATGTCAGTTGTATGTGGATCGGACTTGGGGATGGGGGTGGCCAAAGGTTGAGGCTGGGCTTAGGCATTGGGCATCGGCTAGAGAGGCCAAGCCCAGACACCCAACCACAGACCCTTAGACATACCTTGTGTAAGGGGGTGCACAAGGCGCTCGTCCCCTTACAAAACCATACAAGGTAGGTAGGAATTTGAGGTCAAGAGTTCTCTGCCCTTTTTGTCAAACCCACTGGTAATTTATAGTACAAAGTGATAAATACTGAGAAATATACAAAAATATGGAGAAACATATTCAATTATGGGAACTTGAAAGACTTATAGGTGCTGGTCCTCCTGTCGGTGGATTAACTACCCTGTATCTGCATTCTCAAGTTCATCATTGACATCTGCTCCATATCATGGGGTGCTAGTCTCCATTATTTCCGAAAACCAGTCCCAATCTATTTTTAGTTCCATTCTGGACCCTCATAGTAACATTCCAGGGTACTGGTGGACTTTGTAAGTTTGTATCTCTTTGTATAAGTGTTCATCTGTGTGTCCATGGCTTTTGGACTCCCTGTGTTATCTCGTCAAGCACCTGGATGACCTCTAAAGGAAAACTTGGTTCAAATCTAGAGTCAAAGTCACAGTTTCATGGGTTCCTGTTATAGTAATCAGGCAACAAGTAATGTAACTATCGCCCAACAGGTATCTGCATGTTCTCGAATCTCTTATATTCCGGAGTTTCAATAGATAATTGAGTATAGCGGAACAAATACTCATAGTGAGACCATCGAGAGTCCTGAGGTTCTAACAAGGATAGTTACCAACGAAAAATGAGGCTTGTATCGCCCATAGTCATGGCTACTAACAAATATACCCTGTTACTAGTTGCATCAAGGGACCTTACAAGCAGTTTTCTGATGAACTCGGATTTGTTTGAACCCAAAGAATGTACATAGTGGCTGCCACAGGTGTATCACACCTATAATGAGCCCAATAATGATGACTGGACCATGGAACAGAACGTCCAACATTTGGGAGGCAACACCTGATGCCCAAAACCCTAGAAATATCAAAGACTCATAATTAACAAGTGCTTTGTGGGTCCCAGCACCTTGGCATACTGCCTAACTGAGAATAATTACAACAGATCAAGGGATTGTCCATCTGCTATACATTCTGATCATAATTGATCCGGAGGCTTAACACACTTGCATGGATGCAGAATAAGCAGACAAGCACAGAACATGTCTGGCTGGATTGCCATTTGTCAATCAGAGAAAAACCCATAACCCAGGGCAAGGTAGAAATGCTGCCAAACCTTCCAAAATATTCTGCAGTACCTGTAACAATTAAGCTTATTGTTTTCTATTTCATATTTACTATCTCTCATATGTATCTAAGCAATATAAATATGGTCACACTTGTTCATGGAGAAGCAAGAGGTCTCACTCCCGCTTCCACATACAAGTCTGTGAGCTGTGATCAAGAACAGCTTCAGAGGACTATTTAGTGTGCATAGTTAAGTGTGATTTCTTTGGTCGTCGGCCAACCCAGAGACAGAGACAGAGAACAGAGTTCAGAGACCAGAGACCAGAGACTAGAGACCCTGCACTTTGAATTGACAGGGATTGTCCTTTCATTGTTGCACTGTACAGCTAAGATAACTTCAACAGTTGTTCGTTAACCTCTAAAACACTACTCTCTTGAATTTTTGCTGTTAGAATGCACCCCCAGAACACCCCAAAAGATGAAACTGTTCATTATCTATCTCATACCACTTGTATAAGCTTAAGCTTATCGAATTTCAGCTAAGCTTAGTGAAAACAAGCCCTCTATCTATATTAAAATCCATGAACGTTTCCACCTTTTCACTGGGGCCTCTTTGAACCTCTTGTCATGTTCTTTGGCCTCACTAATAGTCCGGCTACCTTCCGGATGATGATGAACGATATCTTTCATGAACTTATAATGGAAGGGGTTGTGGTCATCTACCTAAATAACATTCTCATCTTCACCCAGACTTTGGAGCAGTACAGGGACATCATTAGGCATGTTATGGAGATCCTCCAATGGCACAAACTCTACTTACAGCCAGAAAAGTGAGTTTGAACATACTCACATCAAGTACCTAGGACTTATTATCTCAGAAAACTCCATTGAGATGGATCCAGTCAAAGTTGCAGGAGTCAAGGAGTGGCCAACCCCCAAGGATAAATTAGGACTCCAATCCCTCCTAGGTTCCACCAACTTCTACTGTTGCTTTATCCAAGACTTCTCCCACATAGCATGACCCCTCTTTGACCTCACCTGAAACAGTGCTGCATGGCAGTGGAATTTGGAACAACAGGCAGCATTTGACAGCTTGAAGGCAGCTATCACTGCAGCTCCAGTTCTGGCTTCTCCAGACAACAAGGCACCCTTCCAAGTAGAAGCCGACAGTTCAGACTTTGCAACTGGGGCAGTACTCTCTCAGCTCTCAGGAGATGATGGGAAGTGGCATCTGGTAGCACTTTACTCTAAGGCTTTATCTCCAGTAGAGCATAACTATGAAATCCATGATAAGGAGATGCTGGCCATTATCCAGGCATTGGAGGAGTGGAGACACTTCCTTGAAGGAGCACATGAAAAGTTTGAAATCTAGATGGACCACAAAAATCTGGAGTACTTCATGACTGCTCAGAAGCTGAATTGCCAACAGGCATGCTGTGTTAGGGGAGTAAAGGGCACCGAAACCAAATTGATATTCAGGTGGCAATTACAATCGCCACCCACACTACATATATACATAGCGGCCTGTGCACAGACCGGGCAACTAAACACTACAGTAGCTACCAGAAATAATATGCACAAACAATATACAAACAACTACAAGATGGTGAAGTTGTCCGTGGATCAGGCTTGGGGATGGGGGTGGCCGAAGGCCGAGACTGGGCTTGGGCATCAGGCATCAGCTAAGGAGGCCAAGCCCAGACATCCAACTGCAAGTCCCTAGACGTACCTTGCGTAAGGGGGAGCGTAACGCGGAGCACGATGCCAGTCCCCTTACATGCTGGTCCCTGTACCTTTCCTGGTTTTATTTCTCCCTTCACTACTGCCCTGGTCATAGTATGGGAAAGTCTGATGCCTTGTCCCAGAGATCCGATCATGGCTCAGGAGCGCATGATAATGCTGATATTACACTTCTCTCAGCATCTCTCTTTGCAGTATGGGCTGTGGACAGGATTTCCCTCCAAGGGGAAGAGCAGGCCCTTCTCTGAAATATCTGTTCCAGAAACCAAGGAGGCAAACAAGAGGAAACAGTGGCCAGGGCAGCCCAGGAACTCCAAAAGTCTGCAACATGCTCAGTGCACAGTGCTGAATGGTCTGAGCTGGATGGTCTGCTTCTTTTCCAAGGCAAGATATATGTTCCAGATGATGCAATGCTCCACCAATGCATTGTAGCCCTTCACCATGACTCTCAGATCGGGGGGCATGCTAGCTGATGGAAAACTCTAGAACTGGTCTCCTGAAACTACTGGTGGCCCAATATGTCTCATTTTGTAGTGGAACTCCCAGAGTCCAACAGGTATGATGCTGTCATGACAGTGGTTGACTCTGTCTCCAAGCATGCTCATTTCATCCCAACACACACCACTCTTACAGCAGACAGAGCAGCATGGCTATTCCTCTATCATGTATGGAAACTACATGGACTTCCACAATAAGTGGTCTCAGATCAAGGTCCTCAGTTCATTGCATCATTCACCAAGGAACTCTACCACTTACTTGGAATCAAAAGTGCTTCTTCTACAGCATGGCATCCCCAATCTGATGGGCAGACAGAATGGATCAACCAGGAATTGGACCAATACCTCCAGATTTTTGTCAATGAGTGGCAGAATGATTGGCATGACCTCCTTCCCCTAGTAGAATTCCAGCATAACAATCACATCCATGCCTCCACTCAACACTCACCATTTGTGCTAGACACCAGCCAAAACCTGAGAATGGGGTTTGAACCTTGCCAATGACCATCTCAGCTGAAAATAGTCAACAAGTTCAAATCCCAGATGAAATCAGCATTGGAGGAGGCAAGATCAGCACTCACAAAGTCCAAAGACAATATGGCAAGGTACTACAACCAACAGCAAACCCCAACTCTGGAGTTCAAAACTGGAGATAAGGTCTTTCTGGATGCGTCAGATATACAAATCACACAACCATCCAAGAAACTCTCACATTGCCAGTTGGGACCTTATGCAATTGACAAACAGATCAGCCCCAATGCATACTGACTGAAGTTGCCTGTTAAGATCCGTGCTCCTTCTGTATCCGAGGATAACTGGAGACGGCCTTCAATCACTCTACAAGGTGTCCGAGACGGTTGGCCTTATAGAGCTTAGTGGATCGCGCTCAATGAGATAACGAGGGAAGACGCCAAGTTAAGGCAGAGAGGTAAACGACCGCTGTTAACAAGATTAAAGCTTAGGGCTTTAATCTCTACTTGTACAGGCCTTATATACCTATGAGGTGCTATATACTCGTTATAGGTTACTTGGCTGTTCTACTGGTCGTCCGCAGTCCTGACCATGATGCACATCCTGGCTGATGGCATCCTAGTATTATTTATATTACAATGAGTCAGTACTCTCGCTACTGCTGTGCGATGTTCCATCGCTTTCCTCTGACTCATAATCTCCTTCTCCCGATTGTATCTCCATGGGGTCCTCTCCGTTCTCGCTCTCCATTCTCTCAGTGCTTCCATCCGTATCGGAGGTTGGATCGGTTGATCCATGGTTATCTTCTTCGTCCTCGGGGTATTCCAATATATCCTCCAAGGTTACCTCCATTCCTGCTTCTCTCGCCAGGTCCTGCATGGCGGTGTAGTATTCCCCTTCCTCGTCTTCGTATTCTTGTGCCCGTAGTTGGTCTGTAGTCTCCTGTACCCATCTTGTAAAGTCGAACAGTAATTCTTGTTCCTCCCGGTCTGGACTGTTCATAACATTATCCCCTTCGTAAGGTCTGATGTCCTCATCAGACATATCCTCAGTATAGTCCGACAGGCTCTCCTGTAATGTTTGATTCGGCGATGGGGTCCCAGTCGAAGTATGGGTCGGGTTCTGGGGAGTCGCTTCGGTAACTTGGTGGTCTGGGGATGGCGGGTCTTGGGTGAGGTCGATGACGATGGGTTCTCTGGAGTGAATGGTGGCGGGTGTGCCGAAGGATCGATTCAGGAAGTCGGTGGCTTCCACTAGCAGATGTGGTGGTGGCGTTGGTGGTCGGAATGACGACGGGGGCATTTTGAATTCGGGTGCGGAGGGGTCTGGCTGAAGCGGGGCGCTGCTCGGTGCTTGCAACAATGTGTCGAATATTGTTGTTTGTGGTTTCGCGTGTGAGGGATCGAGCTCTGCTTGGTATTCCTCGTGGGCGGCGATACAGGCCAGGTACCATACTTGCGGGTTGATGCTGGTAAGGGTTTCTCTCGCAGTGCTTCTCGTAATGGCCTGGGGCAATCTTTCGACAATATCGACATTGGTAGCGCGGGCATCCTGCTTTGATATGGCCGAATCGACGGCAGCAATTGCAGCGAGTTCGGGTGGTGGATAAGTGAGTGGTGGTAGTCCCGACGGGGGCGTCATTAGAAGCAGATATAGCTTGTACAACACTTGATGGTTGGTTACTCGTATCCACCATGGGAGGGTTGGAAGGTTGGGTGGTGGTCCCGATAGGTAGGATAGGGCGGTCCTGACTTCCGCTTCCATTGCTCGGGCTTGGGATCGGACTCTCGAACGGGAATTCGGTGAGAGCGGTTGATAGCATGGCAGAAATGGTGTTGCGGTCCTGTTCCTCTGTTGCGCTAGAAAGAATAGTGGCGCATAGTTCTTCGAATTCTGTTGTTCGGTCGTGGACGAGGCGCTTGTGATACAGAAGAGCAGTAAATGTCTTCCAGCAGGTGTCGACCAGGGGTACCATCGCTGGACTGCGTTTAAGACGGGTTCCGGTAATATGAAAGGGAACTTCGTGTAGAAGGATGGATCGTATCTCGGGTTGGTTGGAGGGAAGGAAGGTATGCCGGATGATATAAGGACTGTTGGTCCTGTCTGGTTGGTCGTCAGCGGTATCGGTGGCAGGGTTAGGTTGGCTATTTCCTTCGACGCGGTTCGCCAGGGATATGATTCTTTCCCGGATGAGAAGGCGTCCATCGTTGTCTGGCTCTGGGAGGTCTGGAGTGGTTGCTCGAGTGTTGGGTGGTTGGGTCATTGGTGGGGTTGTCTAGTTTGTGGGCCCTTTTATATTCTTCAATGACTTCCTTGGCGTTCTCCAGGTTTGCTTCTGGTTCCCAGGAATCCTCGGTGGGAAGGTATCCTTTCCATCTGACTAGGAATTGATACTTGTTCCGGAATTTTCTGTGGCGCAGTATTGACTCGACCTCGTATTCTTCTTCTCCATTTACAAGGTCGGGTGGTGGGGCTGTGTTGTATTCCCCATGTGTGTCGTTCTCTTCTGCAGGCATTAGGAGGCTCGCATGAAACTTGTTGTGGATCTTCCATTTGATGGGTAATTTTAGTTCGTAGGTTACAGGTCCGAGTTTTCTTGTTATGGTGAAGGGACCTTCTCGGCGTTGGGCCAGTTTCTTTGAGGCGTACTGAATTGGGAGGTTGCGGTTGTCGAGCCAAACCTTCTGTCCAACTTTTAGATTGATATCTGGCCGGTTATATCTTGCAGCCATTTTTAGTCTGGCTTGTTCATGCGCAGCTTGGGCTTCTTGGCGTATCTTGGCGAGGTATTTAAACTTCTCTCCTATTGCTGGAATGTTCGTTGGCTCCTCGGAGGTCGGAAATCCTTTGGGGCTTGATCCATAGAGGAGTTCAAATGGGGTATGTTGGTGTTCGGCATGTGTTTTCGAGTTGTGGACGTATTCCAGGAGTGGGAGTGCCTTTACCCATTTGTTCGGGTTCGATGAGCAATAGATGCCAAGGTAGAGTTCTATTTCTTGATTGAATCGCTCTGTTTGTCCGTCTGTCTGGGGGTGGTAGGCGGTAGAGAGTGCTTGTTCGATTCCGAGTTGTTTGTAGAATTCTTTCATGGATTTGGCAGCGAATCTGGGGTCGCGATCACTGAGAACTTTCTCGGGAAGGCCAAATCTAGAGAATAGCCGTTTGATAAGAATTTCGGCGATCTTGTCCGCGTTGGCTGTTTTCGCAGTAGGTTCTAGAATTATCCCCTTCGTAAGCTGGTCGACCACGACCAGTATAGAATCATGGGGTCCATCCGGGGGTAGGTCTGTGATAAGATCCATCGAGATGTTCGAGAATGGACGGGTAGAACGGGGTCCAGGGATAGGTTGAAGCGGTGGTTTTAGGGGGTGGCGATTGATCTTGTATTGTTGGCAAGCGCCACATCCTTTGACGTAGTTTTTGACAAATGATCGCATCCCGGGCCAGTAGGCGTATTCCTGGAGTTTTCTAGTTGTTTCTGCGATTCCAGGGTGTCCTGCGGTGGGTGAGTCATGTACTCTTTGCAGTAAGCGGCGTCTGAGGTGTAGATCTTGTGGTATAAATAGCTTTCCTTGAACGCGTGGGTGTCCTGAGTCATCTTCTTGGGCGATGTCGGTTTGTTTCTTTTTCTTCCACAGCTCTTTTATTTCCTTTTTAGTGTTTTCGTCGATAATATGGATATGCTGTGGCTGTTCTGGGGTGAAGAATTTGTCAGGGAGTGCAACGACCTGTTTATTGTCTCTTGTCTTGGGTTCATGATCGGGTCGTCTGGAAAGGGCATCTGCTGGTCCATTTTTCTTTCCAGGGATATGTCGGATTTCGATGTCGAATCGTTGCATGTAGGCAATCCATCGGGCTTGTCTTCTGCTGAGGTCTTCAGGTTTTCTCCAGCGGCGAAGGTTGTCGTGATCTGACCATACGATGGTCTTGTGTGATGATCCTTCTATGTGGTGGCGCCATTCTTTGAGTGCTCGGATAATGGCGAAGAGTTCCTGTTCGGAGCAATGATAGTTGCGTTCTGCTGGTGAGAATCCTTTTGAGAAGTATGCGACTGGGTGTTTAACTCCATTGTTGTCGCGTTGGAGTAGGACTGCTCCTGATGCAAATAGTGATGCGTCGCATTCGATTTCGAAGGGTCTGTCTCGGTCGGGGACCATTAATACCGGTTCGCTTTGGAATTTTCTTTTGAGAGTATCGAAGGCGTTCTGGCATTCTTCTGTCCATTCGAATTTCTTGGTTTTGGACATTAGGGCATTGAGAGGTTTTGCCCATGTGGCGTATTGGTGTATGAATTTTCGATAGAAGTTGCAAAATCCTATGAATTTTCGTACGTCGCGCGGGGTAGTTGGTGTTGGCCATTCAGCGATGCCTTTGAGCTTTGCTGGGTCCATCGAAACTGAGTCGGGAGTGATAATAACTCCTAGATATTCAAGTCGTTGTCGTTCGAATTCGCATTTCTCGGTCTTGAGGTATAGATCGTTGTCCTTGAGTATCTTGAGTACTTCTCTTGTGAGGCGTCGGAGTTCTTGTTTTGTTTTTGCGTGGATGAGGATGTCGTCCATGTAAACGATTACTCCTCCATTATCGATGAGTTTTCGAAATAATGAGTCCATCATGGTTTGGAATGTTGCTGGGGAGTTACACATTCCGAAGAACATAACCGTGGGTTCGAATAATCCTCGGGGTGTCCTGAAGGCTCCTTTCCATTCATCTCCTTTGCGTATGCGGATGTTGTTGTATCCTGCTCGTACGTCGAGTTTGGTAAAGTATTTTGATCCTCGGAGTTTGTCGAGAATATGAGAGATGAGGGGGAGGTTGTACGCATTTTTGACGGTATGCTCGTTGAGGTACCTGTAGTCTTGACAGGGGCGTAGTTTTCCATCTTTCTTTCCTACGAAGAAGAAAGGTGATGCCATTGGTGATTCGGATGGTCGAATGTATCCCTTTTGAAGGTTTTCTTCTAGGAACGTGTCGAGTTCCTTTTCTTCATTGAGGGAGAGTCGGTAGGACTTCATGGCAATTGGTTTGAATGATTCTTTGAGTTCAATTTTGTGATCCCATGGTCGTTGTGGGGGGAATCGTTCGGCTTGTTTCTTGCTAAATACTGGGAGGTATTCGTGGAATTCCGTGGGTACGACCTTTCTTGGGTCGTCGTTTTTCTTTTCTCCGTGTTGTACGGCAAGGAATTGTGATGCTGAGGCTTTGAAGTTGATTTCTTCGAAGCTTGTGGGCTCTAGTGTGGAGATGTGGTTGAGTTGGTCGTTGTAGATCCAATCGGGTTCCATGGATTGGATAAGTTCTCGGAATATAGTGTTGTCCCAACGTTCGTTTCTCCAGCGTAATTGTTTGGCATCCCAGTCGATGTCTGGGTTGTGTTCTGCAAGCCAAGGGAATCCAAGGATGAGTCTTGGGCTTCCGAGGGAGACTACTTTTGGTTTGATCTCCATATTCTTTCCGTTAACCGTTAGGTTGAGGGTCGTGTAGTGGGTGGCTGTTCCATTTTCGTTAACAGATCCGTCGGCATTTCGTACTTCGATGGGTCGATCGAGGGGTGTCGTTTTGAATGAATGTTGTTTGACCATTCCGGGGTCAATGAAGTTTCCTGCTGCTCCTGAGTCGAGTAGGGCGAGTAGTTCCACGCTTTCGGGTCCTTCCTTAGTGAACTTGTGTTTTCGGATTCGACAGGGTAGATGTATTACGCGTGCTGACGATTCCTGTAACTTTACGACATTAATATCATTTTGTGAATAGGAAAGGGAAGGAGGTCTTTGTGGAGGGCTAGACGTGGTGGCTAGTCTCCTTAGGCAAAATCCTTAACCAGAGGGGCATCTGGGTGGTTGGATTCGTTTGCAAAATGTTCGTAGATGTCCTCGACTTCCTCGTCGGTTGCATCTTCTAGTATGTTGTATAGGGAATTCTTCTTCCTATAACTTGCTTGTCTTCTTCTGGATATCGCATTTGACCGGTTTCTGGCATCCAAATTGCGGGGTAATTCGGATCGGCGATATATTGTCTTCTTGGTGGGGCATTCGCGGGCGAAGTGTCCAGTCTTGCGGCAGTTGAAGCATCTCTTTTCTTTGAGATCCTTTCTTTGGGCGTCCGTGAGGATTGCATTGAGGGCTTCACGGGTGCGTTCTTGTACCAACTGGTGGAGTCTGTCTTCTTCGATCTCCTCGTCTTCATCAGCTTCCTCGGCGAGTAGATCTGGCTCGTCCTCAAAGTCGAGGTTGTAGACTGCTTCGGCGAGTTGGTCAATATCCATTGCGTTAGGGTCTGTTGCTTGATAGGGCAGTGGGACACGGCGCGTAAAAGCATTTCTTTTCCCTTTAAATGGGCGAGTGCGCGAAGTCGTTGGAAACGAGGGAGTTCCTCGAGTTTGCATATAGTCGCGTTGAGTTTGTAGTATTTGATATGCTGTTCGAGCTTGCTTGAACCAGTCGCTGAGTTTGTTTCCTGGATTGAGGCTAATTGTCTTGATTGCGACGGGGCGATCCAGCCCGTTCTTGAAATAGTTGACCGCCGCCACTCCATCTCCAAGGTCGGCCTGATAGGCAAGTATCTGGAACTGGGATATGTAATCATCGATATATCGTCCATTCTGTTTGAGGTGGCGGATTCTGTCCATTGCATCGGCGGGGACATTGTTTGGGGCGAAGGATGTATCGAGTCCTTCGAGAAATTTCTTCCATGTCGGAAGGGTCTGGCTTCCATCAAGTTCTTTGTTTGATTCCAAGAATGCTCCTCTCCATGTTGCGGCGGGGCCGGTGGACATGTATGAAAGGGCGAATTGTATCTTGGTCTTGTCATCGGAAAAGGCTCCTGGCTTTGCATCGATGTATAGTTGTACTGCATCCTTCCAGAGGCGGAAGTAGTCGGTCTCTCCATTAAAGGTTGGGGGTGTGTTAATTTTTGCGGAGGAGGCCATATTGTTAATGTCAGAGGTTGTGGATTCCTCGTCGGAAGTGTGAATAGACCCGGTAGTGGGGCTAACTTCGGATGGTTCGGATTGTACAGGGGAACTGGATCGAGGCGGTGAGTGTACCGGTGATCCAAGTGGTGATGCGAGGGGTGAGAATGTTCTTGGGGGTTTCTGTTGCGAAGTGTTGTCGCTAGTTCTTGTACTTGTTGAGGGTTGAGGACCGGAGGATGGGGTAGATGTTCTATGAATCGGCTCCCCGAGCTTTGAGCGGGTAGAGGTGGCAGTTCTTTCAGGTGGTGGTTGTTTAGGTAGGGATTGAAGAACTGATGCTGGGGGTGCTGGGTATCCTGGGTCTTCTGTTCGACGTTGAACTCTCTCGGTAGGTTGTGTAGGGTACGGTGCGGAACCAGAGGGTGAACGAGTGAGGGGTATAGGTTTTGTTTTCTTTTTAGGGTCCGTGGTGGAGGGGGTGTGAAGTCGGGTTCGGAGTCGGTTGTCGACCAGTCAGAACTGTTGGATTCTTCGTAGTCGGTGGCAAGGGGGTCGTTTCGGTTTGTAGACAGGGTGAAGAGGGAAGAAGTCGAAGGTGAGGGTGAGGGTGAATAAACAACGCTTGCGGGTGCGTTATCCCAATCGACGCTTGAAGGTGCGGATGACCTGTATACAACGCTTACGGGTGCGTTATCCCAATCAACACTTAAAGGTGTGGATGACCTATCAACGCTTTCGGTGCGTCTGACCAAGGGTGCAGAGGGTATGGTGGCCTGCTCTACGGGGGTGTATCACCGGACAGCGACAAGGCGTGTCGTCAGATACGGTTGGCACTCGGATAGCGATAAAGCGTATCGTCTGCCGGTGTGGAAGGGTAGCGACAAGGCGTACCGATACCACGGGGTGTACGATGGAGGTTGTCCAAAGGAAGCTTTAATCTAATGTTAAGATCCGTGCTCCTTCTGTATCCGAGGATAACTGGAGACGGCCTTCAATCACTCTACAAGGTGTCCGAGACGGTTGGCCTTATAGAGCTTAGTGGATCGCGCTCAATGAGATAACGAGGGAAGACGCCAAGTTAAGGCAGAGAGGTAAACGACCGCTGTTAACAAGATTAAAGCTTAGGGCTTTAATCTCTACTTGTACAGGCCTTATATACCTATGAGGTGCTATATACTCGTTATAGGTTACTTGGCTGTTCTACTGGTCGTCCGCAGTCCTGACCATGATGCACATCCTGGCTGATGGCATCCTAGTATTATTTATATTACAATGAGTCAGTACTCTCGCTACTGCTGTGCGATGTTCCATCGCTTTCCTCTGACTCATAATCTCCTTCTCCCGATTGTATCTCCATGGGGTCCTCTCCGTTCTCGCTCTCCATTCTCTCAGTGCTTCCATCCGTATCGGAGGTTGGATCGGTTGATCCATGGTTATCTTCTTCGTCCTCGGGGTATTCCAATATATCCTCCAAGGTTACCTCCATTCCTGCTTCTCTCGCCAGGTCCTGCATGGCGGTGTAGTATTCCCCTTCCTCGTCTTCGTATTCTTGTGCCCGTAGTTGGTCTGTAGTCTCCTGTACCCATCTTGTAAAGTCGAACAGTAATTCTTGTTCCTCCCGGTCTGGACTGTTCATAACATTGCCAAAATCTATGAGATGCCTCCATCCAGTCTTCAACATGGTAAAGCTCACACCCACTCCCATAGACCCTATTCCTGGATGCCATCCCAAGCCACCACCAACATCCATCATCATTGAGGACAAAGAAGAGTGGGTAGTTGAGGAAATTCTAGACAGCCACATCCACCAGAGGAGACTCCAGCTCCTAGTAAAATGGAAAGACTTCAGGATTGAAGAAAACTCCTGGGAATCGGCTGACAACATCCATGCCCCCGACTGTGTAATGGAATTCTATCAACAGCACCTGGGAGCTCCAAGACAGATCAGAAGTCTCACATTTGGCTCAATCCCTTTCTGTGCCCTTGACCCACCCATTGTGCCAAGTCATCACAACCTTGAAGGGGGGGTAGATGTAAGGGGAACTTCAGGTCACTGCTCACAACCTCAAATTCAGAAATCCAATTCCCTGCCTCTCTATGTTCGGAAACCCAATCCCCAGCTTCCCTATGCTCAGATATCCAATTCCCTGCCTTCCTGCATTTGGAAATCTCATCCCCAGCCCCCTTCAGCCTGGAATTCAGTCCTCCAGCACTCCAGTACTCAGAGTTCCTTCCTATGCCCCTCCAATGCAGATGTGAACCCTCACTGGCGCATGCAACCCTGTCCCGAGCCCATTCCTGACCATACCCACTTTAGACATCCCTGACACCTCACAGCCATTTATGTAGAGTAGATTACTTAACTTGGACTTATGGCAAGTAGTATAAGTAATGTAGGTGAGCTCAGAGAAACCTTACTTAATTCTCTAAGGTTTCCCCCTGCTCAGTCGACATGACACGACAACCAGGTTGCCCTTACATGTACTACTTAAGTACAGCAACAGTCCATGCACAGACTGGGTAACCAAACACTATGTAGACTACCAGACATAACATGTGCAAACAACATACAACAATTAGATTGTATGTGGGATCAGGCTCAGGGATGGGGGTGGCCAAAGGATGAGGCCAGGTTTGGCATTGGGCATCAGCTAGGATGGCCCAACCCAGACACTTTACCACAAACCCCTAGACATACCTTACGTAAGGGGGGGCGAACAATGCCAGTCCCCTTACACAAAGTTCAGTTCTGTTTTGTTCAGCACCTCCTGGGCCTGAACCTGAACTGCTGTCTTGCAGATGTCAGCCCTCTCCACCTGACAGACAGTCATTCATCCATGTACAGGACAACTATGTGTTCCTGGGTCATCTTCAAAGGGGTACCAACCACAGTATCTGCAATTCCCGGACCGTATTGCCATTTTCAGCCTGATCCGGAATTTGCTGCCGACCGGTGAATGTGGTCTCTCTACGGTTTTGACTGGCACATTTGAGTAGTCAATCTCGGGTAGAAACATATCTTCTATGTAATCTATAGGATACGGGTGGTGCCCGCGCCATAATATACATTGGCATGGCTAAACCATAATCTGATATTATACAGATGCGGACACAAAAAGCAAGAGTCTGGCTCTCAAGGGCCTCATGCCACATGTTCAAGCCAAGTTGCAGTTGGCAAGATTCTGGCGCATTAACATATCCTTCACTAATGACAGATAATCAGTACGCGGGAAAGAACAAGATATAAGGCTCTCGGATCGCACGCACAATTGGTAAGGATATACATAGTTGACTTCGTGTCCTAGGTGGATTGCTCAGCGTCGAATGAAACGCTTCGACCTCAAAAAGTAACATACAGTAACGGTTGTGAGGTGGCAATAAAACACCCTATGCGATTTGGATTGCGATTTCATGATCCCCGCTAGGAAGCAAGTTAAGTTAGGGCAAATCCGAGCATAAGGGGGGGGGGGGGGCTGGGACGAGGACCGGGGTATGAAAGGATAAACCAGAACATACCGAACTTGTTCCGCAGATCTGTCAGCCACCGTCAGTCACTTGTCAAAGGTAACGAGCAATGCATCATGCAGGCCAGCACTCCATAACAGGTACTCACAACGTGATGAGCTCTCGAAGTTATTGGGTCGATCTCCATATGAAGTGACATAGTCTGCCAATCGGATTCCGGCCTCTAATTTCGCGCGAAAAATATCGATCTTGTTGAGGAATAGAATAATGTTAGTGTGCCTCAGGTGTTCGTTCGAAACAATTTCCTTCCAGAGTTGAACCGAGTCTTGCTGTTATAGAAGGATGATCGATAGCTAGTAAGGCAACGACTTGGAGAAAGACCAACCAGTCTGTTCAATTTTGGGTCTTCTTCGAGCATTTGATCAAAGGCACTGCGAGCGTGATCAATCATCACAAAACAAAACGTCGAACATCACCCCCTCACCTGATAGGAGCCAGGAAGATGATAGCATCCATATGATCAAAGTAGGGGATCCATGCCGCTGGAATGATAGTTGGATTTATATCAGTCAGACACCGCTTAAGAGTCACACATCCGAAAGTTTACCTCTCTGGGGGAATGTTAGTAATGAGGCCCTAGAACGAAACGGGGACTAACCTGTGACCGCTGACCACCAACATCGTAAATGCGCCAGTCCTTGCCAAATCCCGTATCTTGAACAAATCCTATAGCAAGGTTGGGTCGTCGAACGAGCGCTACACACCATTGCGCATCCTAAAATGATGCTCCGTTACCCCTAGGGATCCAGAGTGGGTATCTTCGATAGACCAAAATGCTGATGGACATACCCATGGTCTTGAGGCGCGCCCGAAGAATATCATCTGAAGAATTGTTAGCTAACGAAGAAAAAATACCTGGATCCAGGAACAGTTTTCACCATCAGTTGGAAGGTATCGCAGTGCGGTCACACGTTCCAGAGAGTCGAGGAAGCTGGGGGGTGGTCATCCGTGAGTTTCGGGACATTCCGGAATCTATTTCTAACCGAAACGCACAAGCCCGCCTGTTCCTGCATCCGTAATTTCAATTTCCCCAGCAGCTGTTGAATGACAGGGTCATTCCATAGTCGAATCATGTCCTCAGAGCAAGCGTGCAAGACTCTTCCAGGATCATTCGGATTATCCCAATCCACTGCGGTCTCACTGTCAAAACTATCTCGTTCGCTCTTGACCAGCCTCCCAAAACACTCTTTCCATGTAGTGGCCGAGTTGACCGCAACCTCCTTCAGGGATAGCCTGTGGCTGTTCGGGGAGCCTACGCATCTAGAGCTGACAGGCGAGAGTTGACGGATCAAGGTATTTTCTATCTCCAGGAGGGGCAACAGACGCTGTTTGATTTTCAGCTGTTCCGTTGTTATTTTTGGGATGTCTTTAGGGGAATGTAATCCTTCTGCATCTTTGGCTGCGCTTCGTTGGGCTTGAGTCATGGCTTCCATGATGAAGTGGAATGATTGTACGACGTTGAGCTGTATTATTGCCCTCCATTGTGCCCTTTCTCTACGAAACGCCTGAAGAGTAGGCTTTTAGCGGCCGCAGGTAGTCAGATCAAAATTGGTGACCTTAGGCTCATACAAAAGCTGGAAGTCTAAAAGTTTGATGATGACTACAGGGACAATATTGAATTCGGTAATTGAGACTCACTCTTGAGTGTCGTCGACTTCCCTGTGGCAAGACGTAAAGCATCAACTTCCGGAGCGCCTCTCCTTCATAAGTATTTAACCCACCAGATTCACTCTGACCTATCACCAAAAACCCTCATTCGAACGTCCATTCCAGGAACCCGAACATTCGTCGACTCACCAAGAAGTAGGATCTTCACCGGCTTTTCTGCCCTCCTCTCCCTATCTAATTCCTCGTCAATCGCATCAGACACATACTTGGCTTCTTTCTCCCGCTCCAGTCTCTTCTGACACTCTTCGGCCGTCTCAAATGGCGGAGGTGCGAGTACCTCGGCAAGCGGGTCCTTGGACAGGTCGACGTTCACCACTGTCTTCACTGGCATACCACTCCCCTAGCTACCGATGATGATGATAAACACTGGTCAAAAGGGTGCCAAGCAACGGACAGAGAAGGGACAAAGAAGCGAAGGAGAAGAAGAAGAAAGTCAAACAGCTCCCAAGATGCTGGAGAGAGATATATGTAGTGGTACACAAGGGAGCCCACGTCACTTTTATTCCCATAGGGTATCTGATCACCAGGGGGTGACGACTTATGAGGAAAAAGAAGCTCATGTTGTGGAAGCGGTTTTATATATATAAAAAGTTACCGGGATGCTGTCTGGAGATAACTGCATGCCAGTCACAAAAATGGATGCTGTAGCGGTTGAAAAGAGAGGGAGAGACAATTCCTCAGCCGCATTGGAGGCAAACAATGAAGGATAAGCATCTCCCCGGCGGTCAAACATTGGGAGTGGCGTCCTGTTCCCGGCCCCAGGTCAGAAGCACACACACACAACACACTTCGCGCGTGACCGAGCGTATCCAAGTTCACGTCTCCTACCTGCCACCGCGGCAGAACTTGATTTTTCATCAGGATAGTTTCCTGTATGAGAAAATTCTCCAAGATGGGGTCTATCTTTGTTGGCTCCAGTGAATTGGATTCATAGGGGGGAGGGCGCTTCGTAAGCGGCTCCCACAGGAGTCTGCATCCGCGTAACAGTATCGAACACCTGCACCGGTACCCAAACGAGCCTCGTTTCCGAAAATGCTGCGCTGATGATATAGGTGTCAATATCACCGCATCGATTTGATTGGACGTAGTATATCAAGAACCACAAGGTGCTGCGGACATCTTATTAAACATTCAGTCCAGGCTATAACAACCATATGAAATCTTGCTCATTCTTAAGACGCATGGAAATAATCGCAATTTCCCGCATCTAGCGCCCTGCTATCTGCGGCTTATCACCAATGACGATGACGGCCTTTGATACCGTTCCCTGGTACTGATGGATCGTACTTCCCATGGGGGTTCCCCTGATGCCGAACGATGCCCATTTGAAGCGACGACCTTCTATCCTTTAGCATCCAACATAGACCTAATTGGCAGTAAGTAAGAGAGACCGTTCGTTCCCAGATGGGTCCTCAGTTGGATAATGTTCTGCAGGCGGGAGGGGGGGGGGGAATATTTATTTAGCCGAAGAATAAGGGGTAACTGCCTAAACCAGGAGTCACAGTCCTTAGTCCACAAGGAAGACCATATCCGTAAAGCGAGCAATCAGGTTTCGCAACAATAACTGACTCCTCCTATCTTTTTACCGCGGAGACCACACATAAAACATACCAATATGATGAAAAAAAGAAGGATACCCCTAGCGCAACCACCAGGGGGTGAATGTTCCCACGTTGTTGTCAAGCATGGTTTTTAAGAATATCTCCGAAGTTAAAAAGACACGAAAAAGAGGGACCCTGCAGGAATGTCTACACGGCCACAATCCAGAATAGCCTAGAACAGGGTCAAACTGAGGGTGATGATCTACAGGATGGGGGGGGGGAACCCTGCAGGCAAGGAGTCGGACAGAAAACCCGCCTTGGAGTACATAGATACATAGAGAACAATGAGATAAGTCACCTTTTTTTACATCAGAAAGTCGAAAGACTGGCAATCGACACCCGTGCCAAATAAAATGTCCCTGGATCACCCCAGCTATTTGGCTCTTATTACTTTGCGTCCCTGCCAGTTTCCCTATCGCAGGGAGGGGGAGGGGAACACGGGCGTTTATTTGACTCCACCCCACGTCCAGTGGCTCTCTCTCTCTCTCTCTCTCTCGACATTAATGAAAAATGTATTCTCTCCGAGAACACCGTTGCTTCGACAGAGAACCTGATGTATCATATCGCTTCCAACATTGGTTTCAAATTATGCGTTATTTTATTCAGTGGGGATGCGGTCGGCATGACATCCGAAGAGAGAACAATATCCAGAGATGTTGCGCTACTACTGAAACCAAAATAAATAACTAAAAACACATGTGTTCAACCGCTGGTCATGAGTTCGCAACGAGGGCGTCCGACATCTGACACCAACCTTTGCCCCGGCCCCCGACCCGACATTTATTTTCCCACTTCCGTTAAGCATTTATAAATAGAGCTCGCAAAAAGAGAAACAGACATAGCAACGGACAACAAGAAACTTTAGGGGTGTGTGTGTGGGGGGGGGGGGGGGGGGGTCCAACGTGCTTACGCACTTGTGAGGATCTTTTGGTGCTGCTTTTCTGTTACGTATGTACATGGGAGCTCATCAAAAGGCAGAGAGAGCCCCCGCTACCTTCCGTTGCCACTTCTTTTTTTTTTTGACACGTAGAAGAAGAACCCCTTTGTCCCCCGTGTGGGTGTGTCAAACGTCGATGCAATTCCTTCCCAATTTCATCCCCTAACCCGCAAAGTCCGACTCTTAACAGCCCGTGGACTCTTAATTATCCCGGGTCAAGGTACTGCGGCTTTCTTTGTTCCAGACATGGAAGCCCCCTCAAAGGAAGATAATTGTGACCGGCTCAAGCTATCTCGCTGTAAAGCAGAGCCCGATCCCATCAGAATCCCTTCTCGCTCTGTTTTTATACCTGTCTACAATTCGCTGGAACACTTGATTGCCCAGGGTGGCTTGATGGGAGAAGATGATGAATGCTGTGCTGGTGAGCCATACGCATTTGCAACTCCAACAAAAATGAACCCGGTAGGCCGGGACCCGCTTACCTCTCGGTTTGGGGGCGTACGGAAATGAAGGAAGCTTCTGTCCGTTAGCATAAGGGGTTATGCGTGGTGGTGTCGAAATGAGGAGAGGGGGTGGGGTTGATGGGGAGGGAAACGGCGTGGGATAAATCACAAGGGCAGCGGGAGCGCCCAAAGGTCGACCCTATGGGGATTTAGAGATCTACCTTCCCCCTCCACCTCAACCCCACTATACATTCGGGCGCTATTTTTCACATGTGGCCACTCGATCACCCTCGCTTGGTGGGTGGTGATAAACTCAAAAGGAGACCTCTCAGTTACACACACAACACGAGATCCGAAGACGAAGACTCGCAAGTCTATCTGATTATAGCCTCGGCGGCAGCCTCACTCCTTCCTTCCGCATGGTTCGGGCTATTAAGGGCCCTTCCAATGTTCTTATCCAATGGCACATAGCCAACAACAACAACAATCCGTCCCCCGTATCACGATAGCACACAAACAAAAAAAGCGGGTTGTTTGTTCATTTGATGAATTCCTTGCTAATGATTAATGACCCCTATGGCAGTGCCATAAAACTATTTTTAATTTTCTGAGTTTGTACTTTCACACTCGCAACATTCCGAAAGGGCGGTGGTTCCGACAATACCCCAACTCACTGCCACAATGAAAACCGCGCCCCCTCTACCAACAAAAGTGTCTGTGTCTGTGCTCAGGTGCCAATGGCTATGTATGTTGATTGTCAGGATAACCATTGATGGTCCTTTCCCTTCCCGGCGAGTAGTTTGTATTCGGATGCTTACAGCCCAACCCACCTCCAGCGCCCGTTGTGCCATTTCAGACAGCTGATGACTGGCGGCTGACAGGGGGGGGGGATGAACTCGGGATATGATTCAACTACTAGGTAACGAGGATACCCATCACACGTATTTTCTCCAGAACCCTCGGAACCATGAATGATGACTGGTGTAGTGCAATGTTGTAGCATGAGCGCCCGGCATATTTTAGTCAGCTAAATCAATCGTGAGAGTAATTGAACAAGTGTCAAGAAACTTCTCCGAACTGCTGCTGTTGGCTATCGAGTGTGTCCATATAGAGCATGGTCCGAGTCCGTATACGTCGCAACCAAAAAAAAAAAAAAAACCTTGAGTCAAGGGGGCACTTCTCGCCGCGAAGTAGGTTAACACGACTAGCTGTCAATACAACAAACCTGGGGAGACGAAACGTGTAGTTGAAGATCATGATCAGCGCACTAAGGCTGGGGGAGCGGTTTGGTGGTGTGCGGGGAGGGGGTTTAACACTGATCGTTGGGCGTTGAACGCGGACCGCTCATGTTGCGGGGGGGGAAGGGGTATGATCCATCCCATCCCATCTATCCGTCAACTTTGGCGTCTACGGTTCCTTGACCTTAAAGGAACGGTCAATATGCGAGGCTAGGATCACCTCCAGGGCATTGACGGCGTGCTATGTCCTTGCAGTAATGATATTCCTACGAGAACGGCGGAAACCGGCGCTTGTGGTTTCCGCAACCAAGGCGTGAGAAACCCTTAAATGGTAGTTTAGTACCCCGTCCACAGCCCCCAGCAGCGGTCACCGCCCCCTGCACTGACTTTGCTTGGTTGAGTACCGACAACTCTCCGTGCCCCAGCACATGCTTGGCCAAATACTCGCTGCATGGCGATGCGACGATAACTGGTCTGCGAAGGCTCTGGTATGTACGTCGAGCCCTATTCTTGACTCTCGCGCGCGTCATTAGTAACTACCCCGGGCTTATGTATCACACTGACAAAGTGAGCATCGCTACCCAGTTATATGCTTTCGGCGGCGATAAGGCACACATCCGGGTGTGTGGTTCTGCAAACCCGTTAAAAGTCTATCCTCTGTTTGTACTAGCAACTGTGGAATCGAAGGCTGTCAATGATCACCCGCATTGGAGAGGAAGAACTGTTGTTGGTCAGAAGTGCCTGGGGCTTTGGTCAATCTATTTTCGACAACTGATCAAAGACTTCGCGGAGCTTCTCCACTTGCGGGAGTCTGAGGAGAAGCAAAGAAGCAGAAGTGCTCGTCGGAATTTACTCTATCCACCGACGTCACTAGACGCCCATATACGAATACAACGGTCACCAATCAAAGACAGCAAGCAATTGTTCTTGCATTATCTTTGCAAGTCCTGGGGGGGGAGGGAGATTCGCTTATGCCGAGGCCCAAGTAAAGTAACAGAGACAGATTCGAAATCCAAGGATCACCGAGGGCGGGGAGCTTTTTTTTGCGTAATTGTACATACATCATTAACCCAGCTCCGCCCCCCCCCCCCCCCCCCCCCCCCCCCCCCGACGCTTCCGAGGTAGCGCACATATTAGTGTGATCCGAGCCGAGAGAGAGAGAGAGAGGACGTTAATTGCAGGGGGATGCTCGACGGGGATGTGCAAATACCTGGGGGGGGGATAAATTACCCTTACTTATTTACAAGCGGGCGGCTGTTCCTCCGCAGCATCCGAATCAGCTGATTGCGCTTTTGTGTTTCGGTCTGGGACTTGTGTGCCCCCCCACTAGCTAGGGGCGTACAACTCCGGAACATAGTTATCGGATACGGGTATAACAATTATGTGTGTGATACCTCCTCCTTCTCCGTTTTTTACGCCACTAGATATCTGTATCAAACCCCTGCAGTAAAATGGTGTGTGTGCGCGGCCTGCGAGGAATGCGGAATACACCTCTCGGTGTTCGTGGTCATTTTTTTTTACGACCATCTATGACTTTCTATGACTACGTTTGCATTACAAAACGATCCCCTCTCGTTATTTGTCAATGCGAGGAATGCGGAAACATATTTTCAATAGGAACTACTGTACTCAGCGAGAGTTATGCCGTCTTCAAAACATCGAGACAAAAATCACAAGCGTTCTCTACGCGTCATCTCGACACACTTTTTGTTTCTTTCATCCCGGCCTCCTCGTCGTCCGTTCTTAATGACATGAAACCCGAAACGGAACGAGGACGACAGTTTCAATTGAGAAATGAACGCCTTTAAAGAGACCCTAGCAACGGAGCAACCAAAACAAAACCCAACTCGGCACCAGTCATCGCGACGCTTGTGTGGCTAGAACGACCCCCCTCCGCGGACTAATGTAGTTCGCTACAGTATGCCCTCGCTTCAGGTCTTACATTTAACACACACACACACACACACACACCCCACTCCCGCCGAATCCCAAGCGGACAAGCCATATCCCCTACCGCAGACCATCAAGATTAGTTCAAAACTTCATAACATGTTTTGGCTAACGGGAGGGAGGGAGTAATGATCCTAAAGGCAAGGCCAAGACAAATAAAGACTCAAGTCAAGGTGTCAATTAAACTCTGTGGGCTTGGCATACACTTGAGGGGTGGAGAGGGAATGGGGGGGGGGGGGGAAAGGATGGGTGGGGAAAGGACGACCCGGATACCGGATGGACGTAATTGAGAGTTTGTGATCAAGGACGGCACCATCTGCGCTGGCCCCCGTGAATAGCATTTGATTAGGACCGTAGTTAATCTCTACCGAGAGCGAGCGAGAGCATGTGTAAAGCTATCATCATCATCACCATCATCGGCTTTTTTAGCCCCGAGCAGCAACTTCCGGCATGTGGCTCCCTCCCTCCTCTTCCCATTGGCGGGAAAAGCTTGTGGAATGGGGGTAAGGGATGTGTATGTGTGTGCTACTTTCTGATGATACTTTCGGAATAACGGGTCTGAAGGGGTTGTTAACGAGTTAAGTGAATACGAGAATAGACCATGACTTTTTTGCCAAAAGAAACTTTTACGCCACAAGATCATCGACAGACTAGCAGAAAAGGAAGAAATCGAACGGAGGGGATAAGTGAAGTGGGCGGAGGGGGTTACTTCTCGGCCGCGTGCCAAGAGCCGACGCAAAAGATTTTCCGTCTGCGACTCTGCAGGTGGGGGGGGGGGGGGGGCTTCTGGGCAGGTCGAAGCCCAGCTAAGACCTTCTAGGCGGGGGGGGGGCTATTATGTGCATGGATATGATGGAATGAGACGCGGAACAACAAGATGGCAATAATTGGTTCGGATGCTTTCCGCCGAGGGCGGAATATGGACAGGATCATTCGACATATAGATGTTTAACGGTGCATGTGTGTTGTGTACAGGTGTAACAACCAATGGGCTGGGAAATTACGCTCGCAGTGTGTGTCTGTTGATGGAGGGGTGTTGATGTGTCGAACGGTTGATGTTTCGTGTGAGGGATCTGTTTGATTTGATGCGCCTTGTGGTGGAGCGTCAAAGAAGCTCATAGGTGGGGGAAACAGTTTGGTGTTCCATGCATGCTGTTAAAACAAATTTACGATCGCAGGGACAATCATCAGTTGAATTATCAGGGCGAGGTCCTGCAAACGCGGAGGGAACGTTAAGATGTGATGCGCCGCCCCTCTCGTTGTGAGAGGCCGCGCAGGCCGCGTAGTCATGCTGTCATTGGGCGCACCAGGGGGGGCTGTTTGTTGATGGCTATTACACGTGGATTGGGGGGGGGGGGTTACCGAGGGTGTCGGGTTATTTGGCGCCGGAGAGGCATAGGCGATATCACTCGAGACAGTTGCGGGAGTGGGCTGTTCCGAAAGTAATAATTCTGACCGGGTGATGAGGATGCGGTTGCGAGGGGAGGGGCGTTGGAGGGAGGGATGGCCGAGGGAGGGGATGCGGAGAGGACGGGTACAGCATATTACCAAACAGACGCAAACAGGACTATTTTTGAATGTTTTTTGGAAATGGCCGATGAGGTCGAATCGAAGACGTCGGAAGATCGATCGGTTCGTTAAATACAAGATTCTCTCTTCACAGAAACACCATCAGCATCATCATGTCCTCCTGGCAATCTCTTCCTACAGAGCTCAAGCTTTCCGTCATCGCCGCCCTTCATCCTGCAGACGTCCACGCCCTCGCCAACACTGACCAGGCCACCTACCAGGCCTGCGTCCCTGCCCGCTTTAGAGTATGTCTCTCTTTCCTGCCTCTTCGCTCCGTCCTTACCTCCTTCCCTAGTCCATTAAACTCAACGACTTCGGCGCTCTCCAGCGCTTTCTCCAAAATGTCCCTCGCAGCTACTACCCAAACATCATCGACCTCGAGCTTGCCACCCACGACGAGGATCTCTTCGCCCCCTCCCCCATCTCCCTCGCAGAGCGCTCAGAAGCAGTCATCTCCCTCCTCTCCGCCTGCCCACGCTTGACTTCTCTCGCCCTCCGCGTCGCCGGCTCTCTCGACAAGAGCGTCATCGCCCCCTTTCCCTTCCTCTCCAATCTCAAGCAACTCTCTGTTGCCAACATCGGAAGCGAGGACTGTGCTCCTTTGTAAGTTTTTTTTTTTTTTGGAGAGGTGCCCTTTGCTCCACCCCGCCAACTTGCTCACTCCTTTTTGCTTCTTAGGAGCGAGCGCCTCGTTGTCGCCATCGCTGCCTCGTGCTCCAACCTCCAAGAGCTCTCACTCGACCGCATCACCCGCTCCGAATTGCACGCACCAGAGCTCGTTGGCGTGCCCTACATCCCCTTGGTTCGAGGCGATGAAGATGTTCCGGATCACCCTCTCCTCGGATCAGCTCTTTGTCTCCCTTCCCTACTCCGGATCCCCACCCTTCGAAAACTCACTATCCGAGATACCCATCTCGGAGACGAGCAATGGGCCACTACCCCCATCGCTTGTCGCTTACAAGTCCTCGATCTCGGCAGCTGCTACCACGAGAACGAGGATTTTAACCGATCCTGTACCGAAAGGATCATGGCCGCCGTAGGTCCCACCGTCGACGAGTTCTCGCTCACCACGGCCGTCTCCAATGACAGCCTCTTCGCCAAGCCCTCTGAAACTCCGCTTCAAAAACTCCGCAAGCTGCACATCACCCCTTTCTTCCCCGTCGACAGCGTCGTCGAAACCATTTCCAACCTCGCTGGATCACCCATCGAGTCGCTATCCATGCAGTGCTACGAGGACGATGTCGTCGATGTTTGTACTGCTTTGGAGGATTTTCTCACTCTCAAGCTTGAGCGGGGCTCTGAATTTTACAAGAGGCTTGCAAGGATCGATGTTTCCGTCACCGCTGCCGGGTATGCTCCGACGGAAGAAGAGGTGGAGGAACGGATGAGGGCTGCAAAGAAGTTGCAGGACTTTTGCAGGCAATTAAGGCTGTCGAGTGCTGTGGGCAGCTATGGCTTCGACCAGCGACCTGTTGCGAGCTCGAGGAGGGCGAGCATGTCGTTTGCGGTCGAGGCGGGTGTTGGTATTGGCAAGGGCGTTGGCGGCGGCCCGAGCTTTTCAACTGCTGCCGCTACTACTACTACTACTTCTAGACCCGTTGGAAAAGCTAGGTCGATGACGATCTACTAGGCGCTTTGGTTGGGACTATATACTTTGGTTGTTCCGATTGGGTTTTTTTGGACGCTTTTTTTTTTTACATTATGCACCCCTTTATCATAACTTATCCATTACGTTTTCCAATCCTCCGTCAGACGTTTTTCCCCTCTTTTACGACGCAACCATGACCCATGGCAGGTTTAGATGCATCTGCTTAACTTTATGTTGTAATATATTGTATTCAATGCCTTGACACTTGATTAAGCCGTGATAACGATCAGCAAGGGGGGGGGGGGCTGAGCAGCGAACAAAAGCCGGAGTCGAAGGGACCCGGAGCGGGGAAGAGGGGGTGGAACCCAGGGAAGATGCGAGAGCACCGGTCGAGCATGTGTTCCGTGAAATTGCCCATGTGCTGTTAGGACCTCGGGCTTTCTTGTTAGAAGTGATTATCTGTTTTGTTTTGTTTGTTTATTTGTTTATTTTTTGTTCGGGTGGGGGGCGGTTGTTGGTTCAAGATCTGAGTGGAGGGATCAGAAGTGAATTTACAAGCTACTTGCGGCCCTGCTACATGCGTTTCGTAGGTTTGTGATTGATTATACATTGGCCACTCTGGATCTGAGTCTCCCCAATGTCCCATTGAATGGGTTATTGAAGAAATGAGAAAGTGCTTCCCAAGTGGAAGAGGAGGGGCGGATCATATCCTGTGTGGGTGTTGTAAGATACTCTTCCTCATTCAGATAATTTCCTGCACCATTGTCTCCTATTGTTTTTTTAATGGGAAGAAACTCCTGGGGTTTATCGAATAGAAATATCAAAATAAAACTACAAACTGGGGGATAGGTTTGTCGGTTGGTTCTGAGGGTAAGACTTTTTCCTGCTGGCACGCGTCCTACTCAATGCTTCTCGTGGGGTAGGGTCGAGCGGTGCGGCGTTTTGCAGTGCGGCTTCTTCATATCCCCTGGCCCATGCTATGTTTTTTGCTGTTTTTGCTGTTGGCGTGCCTACTACTGTTGCCTGTAGTGCTTCTACATATCGTCGTGCTACAGCTGCTGTCTTCTGCGCTGATTTTCTTGCTGCCACTGTTTCTTCTTCATATTGTCGTGCTATATCTGCTGCCCTTTGCTCTGATTCTCCTTGTGCCTTTATTTCTCGTCGGTGTTGTTCTGCCGCTCTTTTTGCGATAATTCTGTTTTTTGCTGCGATATTTGCCCCTCGCTGTTGCTTTACTTTTAACCTTTCCTCTTCTCGTAACCTTCGCGTCGGAGCGTGTTTCTTGCGGTACATTTCCCTTCGTTTACTGGTGTTGTCTGTTTTATTGTCCGCTTTTGTGGGAGGTGCTTTGTCTCCCTCTGGTAGCTGCATTGTCTGGCCGCTCTAGGCGTTGGTCAACAGATCAATGAACAAATGAGGTTCAGTCATACCATGGGTTCAGATTGTTTACTAATATTTGTTGGATAATCCATACACCAACTCATTATAGGATGGTCAAATTATGGACAGTGTTTGGGAAGAGGCAAGAGAGTGCTGGTTATTTCTGCGTTTATAGTTCCTCGTTTTCTCAATAGCCGAGGGTTTATATGCCATCGACACGTATTGTCCGGAACCGCGATTTTATTGGGTGCTCCGGCGTTTGCAATTATACAACCTAAAATGATTTGTGAACTTCAATTGTTATCACAAATGGGGACGCGCCAATAAGTGGGCACTGAAACTGACCCTGGGTCTAGGCCCAATCCGGCATATTGTGTGCACCTGGCCCACTTGACTTTAGCGGTTGTTTGCATTGAAGAGCAAACGACTCTTCAGCACGTGAAAGGCGCCGAAACGAGACCGAAACAAATCCGAAACAGCGCTAACACGAACAAACAAAGGGGCGAGTTTGGTTGGCGAAACAACCACTGGGCTTCGAAAACCGGGAAAGATGAGATATTCGAGAGAGAGAGAGAGAAAGAGAGAGGGAGTTTTTGGGTCGTAGATTGACTGCCCAGCTCGTAAGTGAGCTCGGAACTTTATATACAAGCGAAATATTGTACTGACTATGTTTTCTGTACCGAAACAGACCAAAAAATTTAGATATAGTTATGCTAGGACGAATCTGGGGATAGCGAAGGTGAAACAGGGGAAGAATGAGATGTTTTCGTGGCTACGAGAACAGATATAAGGGAAGTTGAAGGGAGCCAATGAACAGGGTGGTATGCGAGGCTCAGAAAGATCTAAATAGGAGAGAAAAACTTATGCTAAGGTTCATGTCCAGGGGGAAAGAATAGAGATGTTCTGGAAACTTATTTATTTGAAAATGTAAGAGACTTCGAGCGAAATGGATATGTCGTGAAATGATATCGGCTCCGTTTGGCTGGGCGCTCCAAGCTCCTTGATCCGGGGTTCGATCCGGGTTCAGGTTCCGAACGGTACCAGAGGTGGCATGGGGCAGTCACGTATAGCCGCATGCCTACCTCTACAGCATGTCCGAGCACTCAATTTGCTTAGTTATATTCAATATCCGGCCTCACGAGAGTCTACAGGATCGAAGTTATGTTGAAATGCAAGTTTCAGCTCGCCATCTATTGTCCCTTTTCATGCATTACTTATTCCGTATTCTGCATGGACACTGTAGGTACTCAAGAATGATCTCTGTGATCTTCTAGATAGCATCGAGTGTGGGCGCCAAAATTGACCCTGGGTCTGGGCCCAATCCGGCGTATTTTGTGCACCTGGCTCACTTGGCTTTAGTGGTTGTTTGCGTGTCCGAGCACTCAACTTGCTCAGGCATATTCAATATCCAGTCTCATGAGAGTCTACAGGATCGAAGTTCTTGCCGTGGGATTGCTCATGTGCTGTCAGGGGGGGGTTGGTGGTGGTGGTGGTGGTGGTGGCCAAGGGGACCCCCTCGGGCTTGCTCTCCCTAGCCCTGGGCTTTTCTTGTTCGAAGTGATTATCTGTTTTGTTTTGTTTGTTTCATCATTTCCTGATGCTCCATGACCCTTCGTTTGTTTGTTTTATTTTTTGTTCGGGTGGGGGCAGTGTTGTTTCAAGATCCGAGTGGGGATCATAAGTGAATTTAAAAACTACCTGTGGCCCTGCTACGTGTGTTTCATAGGTTTGTGAGTTGTGACTATAACATTGGCCACTCTGGACTTGAGCCTCCCCAATGTCCCATTGAATGGGTTGTTGAAGAAATGAGAATGTGCTTCCCGAGTGGAAGAGGAGGGGCAAAAATCATATCCTGTGTGGGCATTGTAAAATACTCCTCTTCCTCGTTCAGATAATTTCCTGCACTGTTGTCTCCTGTATCCATTTTATGTGTGTGTGTGTGCGTCTCTCTCTCTCTCTCTTTGTGGACTGGTTCGTAAACACAGGCTTCGTCCGGGCTACTTTGACTGGTAAGGCAGAGCTGTGGCAACAAATTACATGACCCAAACCCATGGTTGAGAGTTTGAGAGGTTGGCTGGCATGTGGGACAGTGGGGAGACTAATCTATCAGTTCTGTCCATTTGTTGTTCATAGGGTTTCTTTTAATGGGAAGAAACTCCTGGGGTTTATAAATAGAAATATCCAAAGAAAACTATGGTTTGGGGTATGGGTTTTTCTGTCACCTCCGCAACGCATAACGGCTCATCATAATTAAAACTCGCTTTGAGTGACGGTTTGACTCCATGGTTGCTTCCAATTCTGCGAGGCGTGCTTCAACCCATGCTTCTTCCTTGACTCGTGCTGCTTCCCGTGCTTCTTTTAATGCTATTTCCTCTTGTGCCTGTCGTGCCTCTTGTGTCTCTTGGCTTGGTTTTTGTACTGTTTGTCATCCCCCTCTTGCTTTTTGTCATGCCCTTTCTCCTTGTACCATTTGTGCCCCGTCCCCCCGTCCCCCCGTCCCCCCGTCCCCCCCGTGCCCGTCGCAGCACTGCCCCAGACGCCCCCGGTGTCTGTACTTGCTTGCCGCTCTACTGTTGGCATCGACCAGCAGATCAATGGACGAATGAGATTCGGTCATACCATGGGTTCGAATTTTTTATCAACGCTTGTTGGATAATCTCTACACAAACTCGCTATAGAATGATCAAGTTATGGACAGGGCTTTGGAAGAGGTAAGAGAGTACCGGAGCTTTTTGCTTCGGCAATTCCCCTGTTTCCTCATTAGGCCGAGGGTTTATATACCATTGACCCATATTGTCTGGAACTGCGATTTTATTGGGTGCTCAGACATTTGCAATTATGCACATGCGACCTAGAATGATTTGTGTGCTTCAATTGTTATCACAAATGGCGATGCGATTTTTTTGCTGTTGTCTCAATAAGTGGGCACCGAAACTGACCCTGGGTCTAGGCCGAATGCGGCGTATTTTGTGCACCTGGCTCACTTGGCTCTAGCGGTTGTTTGCGTGTCCGAGCACTCAACTTGTTCAGGCATATTCAATATCCAGTCTCATGAGAGTCTACAGGATCGAAGTTCTTGTTGAAACGCGAGTTTCAGCTCGCCATTTATTGTCCTTTTCATGTCACTTATTTCATATTCTGCATGGACAATGTAGGTACTCAAGAATGATCTTTGTGATCCTCTAGATAGCAACGAGTTCGCGCTCCATTCCTATGTAAATAGTGGTACATAGTCCCCGCCATACCCAGGCAGAGAGCTACTCGACTAGGATCCGGTTCTTCTGTTTGGATCCTAGGTGCGTAACGTACTCACTCGCTGTCTCTGGTAGACACTACTAATTCTTCTGTTTGGATCCTAGTGATCCGTTATACACATCCTTGTCTCGACGTGATACTCTACGTAAATATTCTTGCTAAGTTTACGAGGCGTAGAGAAATGGATTTATCAAAATGTATCATCGGGCATGGAGCACTATCCGCTTTAAATTGCTCTCTCCCTCTTGTTTGGAGTGATCATCTATTTTGTTTGAATTGATCGCTTTTTTTTTTTTTGGAGGAGAGAGGTCGTTCAAGATCCGAGTGGGGATCATCAGTGAGTTTAAAAACTACTTGTGCCCTGCTGCATGCGTTGCATAGGTTTGTGACTATACGTTGGCCATTCTGGACTCGAGCCCCAATGTCCTTGAACAGTTGTTGAAGTAGCTGCAAAGCGCTCCTTAAATGGAGGGGGTGTAGTCCCTGCACCCAAGGTAACTGCCGTGCGGCGCTTGCAAGTCTATCCACTAAGCGCGTCGAGTCTCTGACAGTGGGTGAGGGACGGTTTTGATTTCTGATTTCTGTGGCGCACTAGCGCTCCAAATATCCAAATAAAACTATGTGGGGTATGGGTTTTGTTGTCGTTTTTTTGAGTTATATTTTATTTTGTTGGTTTGAATTGCACTCCATGCTCTTTGTGCGGCAAAGTCGAACGGTGCGGCTTCTTGCAATGTTCTTTCGTATTCTTCGACTCGTTTCACTTCCTTGACTCGTGCTGCTTCTTGTGCTATTGCCCTTTGTGCCTTAAGTGCTTCTGCTGCCCCCTTTGCTTCTGCTGCCCCCTTTGCTTCTTCAATTCGTCGTGCCCTTCCACCCGTGCTCAGTCTTTGTGCCTGTCGTGCCGTTCGTGCCTCTTGTGTCTCTCCTCTTGGTTTTCGTACTGTTTGTCGTCCCCTCCTTGCTCTGTGTTGCGCCCTTTCTCCTTGTACCATTTGCGCCCCGTTGTCCCCCGATTTTCCTTGTGCCCGTCGTAGCGCTGTCCCCGATGCCTCCAGTGTCTGTACTGGCTTGCCGCTCTGCTGTTGGCATCGATCAGCAGATCAATGGATGAATGAGATTCGGTCATACCATGGGTTCGAATTTTTTATCAACGTTTGTTGGATAATCTCTACACAAACTCGCTGTAGAATGGTCAAGTTATGGACAGGGCTTTGGAAAGAGGTAAGAGAGTACCGGAGCTTTTCGCTTTTGTAATTCCCCTGTTTCCTCAATAGCCGAGGGTTTATATACCATTGACCCATATTGTCTGGAACTGCGATTTTATTGGGTGCTCAGACATTTGCAATTATGCACATGCGACCTAGAATGATTTGTGTGCTTCAATTGTTATCACAAATGGGGACGCGATTTTTTTGTTGTTGTCGTCAATAAGTGGGCGCCGAAATTGACCCTGGGTCCGGGCCCAATCCGACGTATTTTGTGCACCTGGCTCACTTGGCTTTAGCGGTTGTTTGCGTGTCCGAGCACTCAATTTGCTCAGGCAGATTCAATATCCAGTCTCACGAGAGTCTACAGGATCGATCGAAGTTCTTGTTGAAACGCGAGTTTCAGCTCGCCGTTTATTGTCCTTTTCATGTCACTTATTTCATATTCTGCATGGTGTAAGGGAGGAAACTCGCCTACGTGCAGAATCCGTCCCTGCATCATTTTTTTCATTTAGGTATCTAAGTAGCACATTTGTACTTAGATACCTTAGCTCCCAACGACGAGGATGTCTCCGCTGCCATAAGACCTCCGATAGGCTACAGCGTAATCAGCCTGAAGTTTCTTTCCCTCAGTTTCGCTCTCTCTCTGTCTCTCTTTCTCTCGCTCTCTCAAGTTTCCCTACGATCCCTCACTCAACTGGAGTTATACTTGTACCCAGTTTCACGAGGTCGGGAAGACGAGCCCGTGGTCGTTTCGCCAATCACACCTCGCCCTTACAATTGTCTTGGAGGATGATTCTCTTTCCTACAATGGACACTGTAGGTACTCAAGAATGATCTCTGTGATCCTCTAGATAGCAACAAGATCGCGCTCCGTTCCTATGTAAATAGTGGTACATAGTCCCCGCCATACCCAGGCAGAGAGCTACTCGACTAGGATCCGGTTCTTCTGTTTGGATCCTAGGTGCGTAACGTACTCACTCGCTGTCTCTGGTAGACACTACTAATTCTTCTGTTTGGATCCTAGTGATCCGTTATACATATTCTTGTCTCGACGTGACATTCTACGTAAATATTCTTGCTAAGTTTACGGGGCGTGGGGAAATGGATTTATCAAAATATATCATCAGGCATGGAGTACTATCCGCTTTCAATTGCTCTCCCTCTCTTGTTTGGAGTGATCATCTGTTTTGTTTGAATTGATCGCTTTTTTTTTTTGGAGGAGAGAGGTCGTTCAAGATCCGAGTGGGGATCATCAGTGAGTTTAAAACCTACTTGTGCCCTGCTGCGTGCGTTGCATAGGTTTGTGACTATACATTGGCCATTCTGGACTCGAACCCCAATGTCCTTGAACAGTTGTTGAAGTAGCTGCAAAGCGCTCCTTAAATGGAGGGGGTGTAGTCCCTGCACCCCAGGTAACCGCTGCGCGGCGCTTGCAAGTCTATCCACTAAGCGCGTCGAGTCTCTGACTGTGGGTGAGGGACACCTTTGTTTCTGATTTCTGTGGCGCACTAGCGCTCCATTATGCCCAAGGGAGTGGTCATCGGTGCCATCTATGCCGTTGGCACCACATCTAACCACCCGTTCCGCGCACTCCCTTCCATTCACGTATGTGTAGCCCGGCGGGCCGAGTTCCCGTAGATACTTGGAGGTGATGGGTGTCCTCGACTCCAATCGAAACTCTTTGAGTTCTGGAAGTTAACATTACTTCAAGATTGAAAATGCAGAATCTTGACAAGTTTATTTTTTGGACGTCGAGCACGCGGAGGGGTTTGCGTATATCTTATCAAATGATACTGAACTTCCTGGCTGGGTTCTCATCCTGTCTATTTGTTGTGTGTCAGATGCCTTCGATGCCTAGGTGCTAAACCACAATTGGCAGCCGGCGAATCTCGTGAGCAGTCTGTATCGTGTTTGTGAGTACATTCTTGTCAGTCCCTGTCATGCGTAACAGCCACCGGATTGTCAGTTTTTGGGCAGTGGGATACTGCACTTTTCGGTTTAGCTTATAAGTACCTCTTTTCTTTTTCCTCTTTCAAGCGATCCACGGAGGTACTCGTACCATGCACGTATCGGAATGGTCCCGAAACTGGCTTAGCGGCCGAAGTGAGGCTGTCTTGGTCTTGGCTGTGTTAGGTTTTTGTTATTGCCCCCCCAAGACGGCGATGGTTAGTACCGATGGACGTGGGGGACTCCTGTGTGTAGTACCCTTGCAGTGGTTCCTTCTCTCCCTTTCCTAACGTGGCACAAAGGGAGAGTGACGAACAAAGCCACATGGGGGGAAGGGAGTTTACAACCTTCCACAATATTGGCTATCATGTAATTGTTTAGTCTAGTGATTGATACGCCTGCCTGTGGCTACCAGTAGCAACGAGTTTACGACTAGTAGCTGCTATTACGATGAATAGACCCGGAGTCCTATTAGGCTATGATTTGTGAACAGCTTAGCACCGCCAGACTTTGATGGCAGGTCAAAGATCAATAATCACAAGATCAAGTAGCATTTGCTGGATCGTGGCTCTGAGAGCTATTTTAGATGGTAAACAACGATTGTTGTTCTCGACCGAAGTCTCCTAGCTAAGGTTAATCTGGCACGCGGTGTGATTTGCCAGGCCAGCTCCGTGCTAGGCCCTTTCGGGTTTTATTATGTCTTGGTGTCGACGGTTATCAGTGACATTCTGATGACTGCCTCGTGGAGCCGGATCTGCGAGGAGATACTCAACGGTGGCTAGCGAACATCCGTGGAGCGCACAGAAAGGCTATTTTCCCTGATTGTAACATTGCCGACTCATCGACTAAGCGCAGGCGAAGCCACCCCCCTCCCCTCCCCCTATCAATCCATCGCTTCTGGTATCGTTCCGCGGGTTTGAAAGGTATGGAGGCACAAGCTAGGGCACATTGCCCTGCTCCATTGTATAATATGATCTTGGCTACGGGTTGCAAATGAATCTATGGTTTATGTTAGAATGGGAAGCGTTTGCCAGTGATGCATGGGCCAGGAACTCTGTCATGGCTGAAACGAAACCAGAAATGAATTGATTCTGACAAGATATGAGACCGCATTGTTTCCTGTAATAAATAGTATCTCAGTCACACGAGATACACGCGAGAAGTGTGTTTACTTACCTTTCTTAAAGTTTCACATGTTTTGTAGGTGAGGCATTATTCATCTGAGTATACATAGTGATTGAGTTGTATACTTGGATAAATGGAGATTTTCCAGGGAGGTGAATCCAGAATCAGCGACTTGGACAAGAAGCAACTGAAAAAGCTTATCAGGTCCAGTTATCCGTCCCCTTATCAGAGCTGTTTGATGATGGCTAGCATGCGTGTACAGGATCCAAGTACTTAGTCGGGCTGGCAGTGCAATTGACTGTGCCACTGGGATGGTGTGGCGATTGGAGCCAATAACTTATTCTCCTGCAGATGCTTAGACTTCTAGGCACCTTACCATCCTAGCGCCCCAGCTATCTATCCGGTAATTGCCAAGCTACTTGGGGAAGCTTCTTTCAAGTTGTTCCAGATGATTGGACTTTGAACATGCTGGAGTCTATCTGCAAGCCTACTACCCAAGACTTCCAACCTGGTTTAACACTTGTAATTTGTGCTAAAATGCCACCAAATATTCACCTCTAACCGGGTGTTCTGGAGTATGTAATTGGATATTGGAGATCTGCCTTGTTGCTCGTATCTGCAAAACATTGATTGGTGCAAAAAACACCAAAACTATAGGAGTGCTTAAGTTTTCTCCATGAAGGCCAAGGATCCAGTGATTAGTCTACCGCCCAGCTGTTTGAGGTCCCAAGCTGGTTCAGGTCGGTAAACGTAAAAAAAAATCCCCACTGCCTCCAACGAACTGCAAGACACAACGCTCCCAGTGGCATGTCCAATAGATGGATTTTGATGAGCCGGTTCAATTAATCGTATGTAAAATGATGTATGTATTAATACCCGGTCTTACTAGGGAATGAACGATCAGCTAGACTATAATGAACGTAAGAGTTTCCTCTTGCCTTTCGTTCGTCTATCATCCTAGGATTTACACGCCCAATGTGTGACTAGGTGCCTAAGTTAAATCCCTCTCTAGCACATATTTCTGGGAGCAGATGCCGTTTACAGAGCCCACACAACGAGAATGGGCATCTCACTCTGCTATGTGCCAGTTATTAGAAATAGCCCCCAACGGTGGTACTGTTGGCAAATGATCAAGTCCTTCAGGGCAACGGAGTGTACCGGTAGCTAAGACGGGGTACGGGAACTTATACCGAAATCAATGCCGCACAAGTAACCCTTAGTTCCCCAAGCTTCAGGGCAGATAAGATATCGAGTACATAAAGGCCAAGCAGATGTTGGGACCATCAAGGATCATCAGTACCTTAAGGGCCCCAACGTAATTCTCCAACACGTATCTCTGTGTGAGTGTGACCCCAAGGTCGCTGCATTATCAAGCCAGGCTCACTCAGACTCTGCTTGACAGAGAAAACTGAAAGTCATTTGATGTTCGTGGGAAGCCCGGACTACACTTGAGGTCATGGAATATAGCGAAGGAAAATAAATATGTACTCCCGAAGCATTCATCAGCCCCACGTGTCTAATATCCAACTTACTGTTCTCCGGTGTCCATAAGCTTTTAGTTCGAGTCTACCAAAAGCGCGTGTCTGATGTCTTCAACAGTCGGAACGATTTTTTGGTCCTGAGAGAAAATATCTTGCAACAGTCTCCATAAACCATCGCTCATGCCTTGTGGTCTGGGAAGTATTTTATGACCATAATTAGCGATGCTGGTAACGGCCTGGTGCGTTCCCCATGGCTCCGCTTCATTGTAGACCTGTTAGGAAGTGTTCTAACAAACGCAGTCCGAGCAACATATAAATGCCACACACCGTCCATATACAGACAGCCAGGGCAAACAAGTCATCATACTTGCTGGGTGGAGCATTTCCTCCATAGTTTTCAACCGAGCTCGCTGTCTTACAAGTCACGGTGTCGGGTATGTCAGAGCAGTCACATAAGTGTTGCATGATGAGGTTATACACTCCTGTATCGGTCAGGCACGCCGAGCCATCATCCGTAACCATGATGTTTCTCTGTCCAACATATTCAGCAGTCTGAAGTGAGGAGATCGCGCCATAAAATGACATACAACATGAATGTTTCCGTGCAGGACTTTGTTTTTATGAAGATGCGTGATAGCCTCACACACTTGCGCCAACTACAAGAAACGACAACATCAGTCAATGACCCCTGGTACACCCAGAACTGCTCTCACCCAGACATTTTTCCGGGCCTTGGTTGCACCTGGGCATGAATCGAGGATGCTGCCCTTATCGTAAAACCGCGTGACGAGGACCACCGCTGCTCTACCCGTGAATGGGTCAATAAGATCTTCAACCACCGCGAATCTTGCTTCGGCTACGTGTGGATGTCCCTGGACCTGATACCACGCTGTTCCAACTATGTTCTGGAGCTAGACGGAGAAACGAATTAGCCAAGTTCACATTGTAGTGTGGTAGTCGTATACAGGATGCAGGCTTTTACTGGCCGCAGTCCCGGAGTGCCCAGGAACTCTCAATGCCCGTATATTCAGAGGGCCTGGGTGCGCATCGTTGCTAATGTAATGCTCCGAGCGATTGTAGGGTGTTACCCACTCGGGATTGTTGTGAGTAGGAAGGGAAACAACGGTGGGAAGAGGACGACGACTCATCCTCCTTGTGGGGGGCCGCGGCTGACAGCAGACTCCACTCAGAATGCAAGCATTTTATAGAGTATGCCATGACTCGGTGGGCCCGTCGATTGAGGCCATTCAAAGGGACTAGAGGACAGACGGAAGATGAGAGGATCGGTGGATAGTTGTCCCGGTGGTGAAATGATCACTTCCTCGTGCTTTAGATGCTGTAGAGAAACCCGTTTTTGACGTGAAAACATAGCATTAAAGCTATTGAGTTGTGGTATAATTTTGGAGTAGGCAAATCATAAACTTGCCGTACAAACTGCCGAGTGTCTTTTTACGTACCATAGTGCTGTAGAGCGCAAACTATTGTCACGCGTCTGTCCTCGCCCAAGCGATACCTGTAACCTCCCCTCCAGGGTATTATTATCGGAGAACAACCGCTGTCACCGACGAACGCTGGATGTAAGCTAGTATGATGCATCTGGATGCGCGGCACCTTTAAGTACCGCGTATCACAGTACTTACCAAAGTATGAGCATTATAATGGTGACGTCCCGAAAGAACCTTTACGGCCTAATGGCCCAAGGGCAGCGGGTTCAACAGCGGAGATGGCCTTTCCCACCACCGCCTGTCACCGTCGGTTTCTGTTCCCCCGGAATCTATCCACAGGAGTTTGTTTCACAATGCTCCTCTCCCTTCTCCCGAGTTTCGACGCCCAATAGCTTCTCGAGAAGTTTGATCTCTTGGGCGGTCCTCTGCCCTGCTAGCTCTGGATTTGATGCCTCTTTCGATAACACGAAATACGTAGTGTGTGTGTTGAGTCGGAGTCCTGGGATATTCGACATCGAAACGCATTCCCCGGGTAAAACGGCCAATCCGTCATTTCTCCATCATGAAACACACGTATCAAGGCGTACGCATGATGTTCTCGAACCCATCAATCAATTACGAGTCTTGTCGCTGGGGTCCATTTGTTCGCTTGCTGTGGGAAAGTTCTAAGGAGATGCTCCTTGACTCATCCACGTCATTGATATTAGCCAGGATCGATGATGCCATTCCACCGGAAAGAGATACTTATATTGCAGAACCTAGCGACGAGTCCAGACTATAGAGGCACGAGCCTTTGGAGGGACCAGAACAGCACCGACGATGAGACACTTTGCTCGACCGGAACAATCTACAGTAAGCGGTCCGGAGTTTGCCCCTCGACTTGGGCAACTATCTCAAACCTTTTTGCCGTCTCCCTGAGGCCATGCACCGGCACGTTATGTGCTTGGCATCCCACAGCTATCCATTTCAGGGCGATAGAAATACTTAGGGTTCAACTTCAGGGGCCAGGAAGTCTGTACACTTATCCCGGACGGGGGTTTTGTGAGTGACGATGAACGCTCCAGATCGTAACACGAGACAAATCATAGAAAAAATGACAAGTGTCAGCCTCCTGTGGTCGTATTTACTTGGCTAGTCAATCCACCGAATACTCACTTGTTGTCTTGAGCTAGACGCATGCTCCCTGTCGAGATCCAATCGCTTTCCCACAGGCAACCAGCTGTCGGATTGTGTAAGCATATGAATGTATTTGAACGTAAGACCCGCTACAAGCTGCTACGCGCGGTCGGGGTGGACCAATGACAGGTGCTGACCCTCGACTCTTGGACAAGATTATCTCAGGTCTCCCAGTATGGGTTATGAGGGAGCGTACCACAAACGTAGTCCTCAGCTCCGTGCTCAGGCAATCATGCATACAGAGGGCTTTCATCCGAGCAGATAGTGGTCCTTCACAGTGGCGGCAATAGCTGTAAAGTAGATCAGGTGCTTCTCCATAGCTGTCAGCGGGTCATCCCAAAGGGATCGCCTATAGAGACCTCCAAGCCAGTGACCAGACACCGTATTCGAGGCGCTCCAACGCTTGAGTACACTATCAGCCTGCGTCTTGCACAACGCCGAGAGATATCGAAGAGCGCAGGTATTGTCCTCCAATGCACGTGTCCCGGAACAGTAAGGCAGTGTTCCCAAAGCACATCGTCTGCGATCACAGGAGCTGATATCGTCTATGGCAGGGTCGCAACGGATACCATGGAAAGCTCAAGGACCGAGGCCTAGTTGTACGTGGTAGACCCGAACAACACTGACTTGGTATAGCGAGCAGCAGGTCATTGGGAGCGAAACTAGGCTTTGTACGTCGGAGATATTGGTTGTAGCGTCGGGTGCCGGGGCTGAGTTCAGTGGAACTGTCGGTGAAGTACGACGAGCGCCTGAGTTGACGTGGGTTAGCTAGGTATGAGCTGCCTCGACGCGTTTGGTGATGAACAGTTAGAGCGGGGTATTGATGGGCATCGGGTACTCGCTATCAACAGTGAACGAGGCCACCGAGTCGCGGACGTTGGCCAGTGTCGTCGAAAGCACCTGTGCATTGGGCGCTTGATACCGTATGCGGGCATTTGCTCGACTGAAATACTGATAATGGTGGCGTGATAGGTGTGAATCTATAGGAGTGACCTCAGCAATATCACCAAGTAACATGAAGAATCAATACTTGAACAAGGAATAGAACATCAGTGCAAGTGACACCGCATGCATAACCCAAACACAAAAAGGCCAAACGAACGACTGCTCAACAGCAGCAAGACCAAGATCGCCACAACCAGCATCGACAGTGGTGTGCTTGGCCGGGCGGAGTGCGGCACCTAGTCAGAGGGTGGAGCAGAAGGCCGAGGAGGATGGCGACCGCTTAAACGGCATTTCCATGCTGGACTGTCTGGAGAGCAAGCACCGGGGGTGCGCCTCATGTAGAGTAAAGTGATATCATAGTGCACTTCTCAACAGGTAATAGAGGTGCGTCCGTCATGAGTAGCTTTCGGGACGTTAAGATGAAAACAAAAAATAAAAAAATCAATACTTGCTAGGATGGCAGAGGAATGGGAGAGGGCTCGTAGCGTCTATCCAGCACGAAAACGATTTCTGTGGGGACCAACTGCCCCCCTGCCCTGTTAACGTTACTGGTGTCATCATCCAAGGGTGGGTAGCCGCTATGTTACGGTTGGCGACACGCAGAGAGCGGTGATCGTGTGGATGCGGCAGGTGGAGCAAGTAGCGCAATCGCATGGGCAAAGTGCAGGTTCGTCGCAACGAAGGACGGTGAGGGCAAAGGACGGAACTGGAATGAACATCGATCTATGGGTCTAGAGGGGGTTATCACAAGTGGGAGGTCTGCCGACGCTGGGTTTGTGAGATGCCGGTGCAGCACCCGAGAACTGGGTGAGAGCTCTGCAGCCACCGTGATTTGAGCGGATGGGACCAAAGCCTTAGAAGACTAGACAAATAAAGGGGTTTAAAGGAACCATTTTTACGCCAAATTTGAGGTATTCCAGTCTGGAATTGTTTGGTTTACAGTGTTAGTGTGTTGTGTTGTATTGCTTGTGAAATTATATGCATTACCAGGACAAGGAATGAATCATGAATAAGATGAAGGAACTAATAACTTTGAAAGGATATGAGTAAGAGGTAAGGGCAGGAGCGGAGAGCAAGAGCAGGGGTAGGAACAGGGGGAAGGAGAGGATGAGGATGAGAAGGATAGGAAGGAATGGAATAGAGCTTGAGGTTACGGCCACTCGGGAATTGCCACCGCACAGACCTTCAACCACCCCGCAATTCGCCGTGCCCGCCATCTCCCTTCACCACCCCCCACCCCCCCTCAGAAAGCCCTACATATCGTGTGGTATCAACTTCTCATCTTGTAGATCTCCGAGACGAGGAACGGTGGTGGGTCACTACATAAAGACACTGACACGTAAACATTATGTCAGCAAATCTTGAAAGGCACAACACAGGGACACGCCAGGTTTATGCACCTGGCGCTGACCCTACCTAGAAGATCGCCTGCCATAGTATACACGCACCTGGGCACTATAAAGCCGGATGGTGAGCATCCCAGGGGTTGCGCAGGTGCCTACGGCTTGACCGCGATCTACACACACTCAGAGTCTGATGAATGCTGATAGCTGCCGTTAGAGGACAAGTATTTTTAGACCTTAAGTTTCCCTTCATTTCTTACTTCTGCTGTCCATAATGTTCAATTTCCTGAGGATGGAAATTGCCGAATATGGAGGAGGGGGCATTTACTCGCAACACACTGTATGATGGTACTGGAACAGGTCATGTATCTAAGTTGACCATGCCCTGCTATATTTAGTCGGGCGCTCTACCCACAAGATCACATGACAAATCAGACCCTAATTAGTCAGCAATTGTCAGAGTCCAATAGGAACATGATATCAGATATGTTGGAGGCATAGAATTGATAGCGAGCGGTGACGATGCAGACTATTCACTCGAGGTAGTCGTCTAGAGCAACAGCGACGGCTTATTGGATTACATATACCACTTGCCTAGTTTTTCACATGCAAACCCTCCTCAATCGACGTCCATTCTATTGTACACAGCGCTTTGAGATATTCGGCATGCTTAGAAGCATATAATGGCTGCCTTCTCAAGATCACTGCCTCTCACTTTCTGAAACATCCTCCCTCAAGAAGAGCGATATATCGTACTCGGAACTGCACTGCTTCTATGTGCCCTTCCCGGAAGGATCCTGCATTCGGCGCTCAGCATATCCTCAACTCATGGGAAAGGAAAGGGTAAAGATGATCAACTAACGCAGGCGCTACAACAATTTCACGAGGATAAACATGGCGAGCTTTCCTTGCCCGTTTCATGCGAAGGAGGTATACAGAAGCCCCGAAACCTGCTGGCACCTCTTACTGGGGGGGGGAGCCAGGTCGCACCCGAGTAATCAGCGAGGTGCACTCCGTGCGACATAGAACCAGTTGACAGCCTGCGGCTCGATGCAGGGTTTGCCCCACACCCTACTGTTCGCCGGCACGAAAGGCCTGACACGAAATGACATTCTATCCACCGGCTTGGATCCTGAATTGTCGAAGCCTACCTCCGCTTGACAGGACCCTCTTCCGGCTCCATCCGCACATCCGACAGACAAGTTGGCTTCCCCCCTCTTTCCGCAAGTACCCAGACCAAGCCAAACCTCGATACCGCCTTCCTGCGGCAACTGCGGACCATCTTATTCCACATCCCCCCCCCTCGCGAAACATTATGGCGCAACAAAGAACCAGGCATAGTCGGAACAGCGCTCAACGCCATGGTGGCCCGACCCGACGGCCGAACAATGCACGACCCGGTACGAACACACCCCGCCGCAGTGATCCAATCTCTCAAACTCTCTCACAGGTGAAAGCAGACGGCAAGGCTCTCATAACCGGCCTTTTTCTTTGGTCCTTGCTCGCAATTCCGAACACATACATCAGCTCCATGGTACGTTTACCCTGACCCTACAACTAGCCCCAGCGAGTACATCCTCCTTTCCGGGACCGAAACCATCCAGTATGGGCACGTTTATTGTACACCACAAGAACGCGCCCATATGTCCCTATTTGACTGGCTAGCTCGGTGCACACCCCATGTTCTCATCGGCTCATTCATTCCAGATTCGCCACTTGCATTCTGTGTTTCATTCACGTCCCCGAACCCGCCTCACGCACTACACCCACCATTTTTGCTTTTTATCGTATCCAGAAGCACGGTACTACTGGGTTGGAATGGGAGGCAAGTTGGAGGGCGTTGGTCAATATATCACTGCGGATGTAGGCGCGTGGGCAGGAAGTTTTAGTGAGTCTTTCCCGATCGAAATTTATTTCATAGGCACCACCTGCCCTTGCCTTCGGACCATCAACTTTCTATCCACACCATATCTTATATAATCTTTGAAGACCGAAACTCAATACTGATGACACCTGATATTGTGTAGCAGCAACCTCAAACCATCATTTGATGTTATTCTCCACTCCCAAATATCCAGGCCTTTGGGAGTGCGAGGCATGCTCCCCTTGTTCCTGAACTACCACGCCACGATCTGGATCCTGCGGCGAGTTGGGCTTGTTCAGCGTCAGACGATGAGGCGCGCTAAGCTTGGCTCTAGGGCTGTGACACCCGCTTTTGGACGGCTCGCAGCAGGAGAGGCGCGGCTTGGATGTGAATACAGAAGAGGCGTTGGCCGTGTTGAGAGAGAAAGCGAAGAGGTGGCGCCAGTGCTTTGTATTTGGCTTCCCTTGTTTTTGCCTCCTAAAACGGGTGTTATTCTATGGGTTCTACGATGGTGGCAGGCGCGGGAGGGACATCCTCACCGGTGCTTATTTACGTCTTGTTAAACATGTGAACTCCATCTACAAGGCACGTCGCCCTTTTACCATTCCACCTTCACCCGCTAATAGCTGCCATTTCAGATCCGCATCGCTTACGAGTGGACTGAAGATTATGTTATCAAGTATCTTTGGTCCGCTGCAGGATATGCTTTGATCGCTGTTCCGTTCTTGTTCACGCGAAAAAAGCGATTACTTGGTATCCGAGCAGATTCTCTCGAGCGCGAGAGCAAAATTATGCAGAAGCGGGCAGGACTGAAGATATGTAACTTTCTTATCCCTTTCGCCTCCTCAGATATCTGATCCTTGGGACTTTGCGTATATCTCCGATCGCGGACTGCTCTTGTCTTTTCCCGATGCTGGTGGATGCTTGGTGTAGACCTACAAGGACCTGCTGGAGCCCGTAGGGACTGGCAACACGCGTCTACACCCTTATTTCTACCCTTCACAATCTCCCGAGGGCGCCAGAAGGAGAACCTAGGCCAGAAGGAGCCATCGGGATAAGAAGCGTCAATATAGCGATACCGAAAAATGGTGAGTCCAACCATCCGTACAGATTTCTTTTTCCTCGTTGTGACTTCCTTTTCTGATTTACCTTGACGCTCATGTGATGAATGTGCAGGCAATGCACCAACCCCTGTCTGTGACTTACCCCTCACCATCAGGAAGTGTGAGCTGATCATAGGCTCAAACGGGGTTGGCAAGTCCAGTATTGCGCGTGTTCTTGCAGGATTGTGGGCGCCCTCAGGGCCATTAGCGTCCCTGCGCAGTCCTCACACACACATCCATCCGTGTTTGTGGTGCCTCAGCGCGCGTATATGACGACAGGAGCAGCCTCCCGAATCAGGTCGCCTACCCCCAGACCTACGCCGAATTCATAAAAATCCGGCCGGACCTTGGAGGAACTTGAAGATATTTTAGGAAAAGTCTCCTGAAGTGTTCACCTGATAGGGAGGATGATGCACTTGCAAAGAATGGCGAGATGTTCTGAGCGGTGGGGAGAAACAACTGGTCAATGCGAATTATCTGATCCCAATATTTCCACTCAGCTGATGCTCGATGAGTCTGGCGCTTGTGTTATCAGGTATCTATTTCACCCAGAACCGAGCTCAATCATATGACTGAGTTGACACTGTGACACGGTCAGGTGATTATTATATCGTGCAATTAATTATAATGCCTGCCTAATTGGGACAACCCATGATATTTGTCTAATAGCTCTAGGTAGAGGGTATAAGTAAAATTGAGATATGATAATTCCCCACAAATCTGTTGTTTAAATCTTTCCTAGAGCAAGTGTCTGCAGACGGCATAAGGGAATTTCGGTCTACTTCCCACCAAAGAGTCACACGGTGTCACGCTCTGATCATGTGATTGAGCGGGGCCAGACTACCATCCCAAGTATGCCATCCTCGACGAGTGGGCAAGCACCGTATCCAGCGCTGGGGAAGGAAGGATATGGATGACTTCCTCAAGAGGCTCAGTGTCTCTCCGAGTAAGATTTCTCTTCGGTGGGTTTGGACTGTTTACCACCTGCAGTTTTGGCGCCGTTCAACTGATCGCAAGAGCCCTTCTACACAACCCTTCGCTGAGCAAATACCATAAGTGGCTCCTTACCCTTAATCTTGGACCAGATGAATCTGCGTGGTGGACTTTGTCCCGAGTCGACACTGCGGAGGAGAGAATGGAAATTGACCCGGAGATCAAATCTCTTGAGATGGGACTCGCGGACATTGCAATGGGGGGGGCGTGTCAGAGGGCTGGAGATATTGTTGGGCGCAGGAGGTATCAAAGCCGCCGATAATGATGAAAGCGCAGGAACGGGTGGTAGTGAGGAGGAAGGTGGATCGGGTGTCGTTTCTGTGGATGAAGCTACTTTTTAGAGCCTACTACGTTCTGATAGTAGGATCTCGTCGCATAGTTGATGACCGTACGTCTCGCTTATCAGGTGCAACTACTACGCTAGGTCCATAGATTTCGTTGGGGAACCATTAGGGCATCATGCGTCACACAACTTCCCTCGGAATCAGCGGCCCGGCGACTTTGAGGGTTTGGGTATAGGAGAGGGAAATGACGACACACTGTGAGGTGCCCACAGACAGTCGAGACTGGACGTACCCTGACACCGTGGCTTTTAGGCATTACATCCATGTGCCCAGCGCAAATTACGAGTAGAGTGACGATAGGCACTGCGTAAGAACCAGTGCCTGTAGGATTTGTGTGCTCTGCGGGGTTTGGCCAGCTTGGAGCTTGGAGGGACTGAATAGCGCTGATGTTTTGTTTTATTTTCATTCCAATTGTGGACCCTGTTTATTAAACACCACCAACTCAACAGCATTCGGAACAGTTGGGAAATGACACCGCAGCGTTTCTGCGTTCCCTCGCCCGTCTTTCTGTTCCTTCCTACCCCTTTGTCGAACTTCAGTATATGGCCTCGCCTCCTCGTGGCCCCTCGCTATATAATGACCACATTTCCGGCTGCCGTCCCTCCAATCCAACAAGAGTCCCCGAGACCGTAAATCACACACAATGGATATTTCCCCCACTATCGTCCTCTCCCTATCCTCTCCTCATGAGCCCGAGTGGTCCACAGCGTACAATTCCTCGGAATATCACGTCATCCGTGACCACCCCCGGGGCCATCTGAGGGTCAAGCTATTGAGAAACCCGGCTGTGTGCCCTGCGGCTCGTGCTAGCAGAGGCTTGGATCAGGTTCGAACCCCTCTCTACTTCATCAACTCAGCTAATTCTTGTCTCTTCAGCTTCGAGGGTTCCTTACACAAGAATGGCACCAAGTACAAGACCATCCTAACATATCCCGAGTCGAGTTTGCCATAGTCGCAAACCTCATCGACCCCCGTACTAATGAACCAACCGTGGCCCTTGTCACACCTTATTACGAACGGCACGACTTCCTCGCGCAGTGCTCGAGTGCAACGATGGCGGAGAAGACTGCCTGGGTGAGAACCTTGTTTGGGCGACTTGCAACACATAACTGATATCCTCGTCGTAGCTGGCCCAAGTTTGTACTGCCGTTCAACACCTGCACGACCACCAAATCTTCCATGGAAATGTCCACTTTGTGCGTTACATTACCTTGTGCCCCCATAGTTGAAGAATGCTGAAGACTTGCACAGAGGAACATTATGATCAAGGACGACGGGTCTGCCTGCCTGACCGATGTGGGTCTGTATGACCTGGTCACGCGCTACATCAGGGACTCTCATGAACTACCAAAAACCATCACTTGCAAGACAACTCAAGCTGTCCAATTACTGTGCTGCGGTGAACAGGCCTGTGTACCAAACATGGATGAAGACGTCTTCGCATTGGCCAGTACCATATACACGGTGTGTACCACTCAAACCTCGGTCATGGTGTGGTCAGATAGCTTACCTCCGATCAGATATATAACGGAGCGGAGCCATGGCGCGGATGGCAGGCCGCTATGAAAATCCTCGGGTATGGACATCGAATGCTGGAAAAGCCAGAGGGCATGAGCGACGGGTTATGGACACTCCTACACGACGTCTTCTCGCAGGACCAGCGACCTGTTCCAACAGCTCGCCAGATCAAACGTGAACTCTTACCAAATGTACCTGCTGGTGGCCTGATTTCGAGGGTGTTTCGTGCTTTCAGATGCGGGTCCCCCGACTTCGACTGATGGTTTTTGTTCCCCTCCCCCTCCCACTGACATTTTCTGTTCAACTCATGCCAGAGCGCTGGGCTTTGCTCGGTTACCTCAGGATCTCGATCGGAGGTTTTAGTGACTGTGGCCCTGCTGGGCGTTCTATACTCTCAGACTTGGAATATCGTTCATTTCTCGGATACCATCGCTGACTCGCATCGTTGTTCCATTTGTGCTGCATGTAACAGTTGGCCCTTGTATGACCTGGTTTTTTTCTGCCTCGAATGTTGTAGAGTATATAGTCTTTTAGTTGTCGACTTGAGAGCATTTGTGTATCCTGTATGCAATATGGATTTTTGGTTCCCCGTCTCCGTCGTAAGTGTATTCTGGTCCATGCAGACACTTTTATTCCTTGTGTTTACAATGTTTAGTGACATTGTAAGAGTTTGAGCGCCCAAAATCTGTAGATCCGCTCCAAACGCGGAAAGCTTCCGCCCCTTATGAAACAGACGAGGAACGAGCGCGAGGGGACGCGAGAACCAACTCGGTCAGACCTTGAGTACCCCCGCGACTGGAAATCCCCTAGGGTTTTCCGCTCCAAGTGCCAGTGACCCGGTGGCCACTTGCTAGTCCTTTCCTATCTAACTTCTCTGGACGCCCCACTCTAGCTCCTCAGGTGCCTTCTACTAGTCCACGCGGTTGTCAAGAATCAATGTCGATAATACGTTTCTGTTGGGGCTGCATGACCCCACCCTGGGTGACAGATTACTACGAGGGTGGGTTTAAATGAGCTGTTCCCTCCTCCAAAGAGACTGAAAGCATTCCCACAGCAAACGAACGAGGCTCTCGGTGATAACTCCGGGCTGGCGGCCGACGGTAGTCTCGTAAGCGACTAACCAGATTTGGGAACCTCAAACAAAATGGCGGATTACCCTTTGTACTCGGGAAATACTTCGCCTCAGGTTTACCCTATGCACTACATCCCACAGCGACCCAGTCGCCCTTCATCAGTAGCTGTGTGCCGGTACTCATCGATCTCATAGTAGGAGCGCTGGTTATCAAGTTCGTTGGACCTGACAATGTGCCCCCATTCGGTTGCCAGGGAATGGCCCAAGCAGGTAGAGCCTTCCACTGGAGCTTTGCGCTGACCGGCATACGAGTTCTCACCGGGCATTCAGATGTTTGGATCGTCTACATTGGTGGGCTCGGCTACAGCCGGCTGATAGCGCGGAATACCCAATTTTCTCTTGGATCCGAGGGATGCTAGTGCCCCGGATGGCAAACGTACTCAGAGTGGGATGGTTTGGCGAACATTGCGGTAGCACAGAGAGGGACCCCACGGCACTTGGTCAGTTTGTCCGATACGCTTTTTCCCGCCCAACTGCATCGGGGAGATTCTATCCATGAATAGGCGGGGGCTTCTCTGCAACTTGAAGAACCGTTCTCGTCCATGCCTGCTGGAATGCACTGAGGAGCGGCCATGTATCTAGATCTCGAAAGACTCGCACCTGAGGACGGAGGAACGGTCGGTGGGCTATATGCAGTGTGTTTTCTTTCTTTGATCCAACTGTCGTCTAGCTGATAAGAGAGGCTTAGAAACTACAGCCGCCCGAGACACATAACTATGAAATTTGAGGCCCTTACTTCGCGGGATATGATTATCTTCCGTTTTCCCGTATATACTCTACAATAATATTCCCTGGCTCCTCAGTCCATCAATCCGCGCATCCCTCCTCTCAACCCTTTTCCTGCATGAACTCTCTCGATCTATATCGCAACTGGTACTGCCAACTTCGACCAGCGAAGCTTCCTATCCACGAAGAGTATCTCAGATCAAGGCGCAGCTGGAACGACGGGAAAATGACAGCACTGTGAATTGTCCGCTGATGCTCGGGACTGGATGTACCCTGACACTCCGGCCCTCGGACCTTCATCCATGCATCCAACAAGTTGCGCGATGAATCGCCCTGTAAGAATTGACCCTTGGAACACATGTCGCGGTAGTACCCGTTCAAGTGGGAAATTAAACTTAACTACCTCGTGTTGATGATTTTTTGCTTAATGTTTTTCTACCTGTTTGTCGCCAACGTTCAACTGACAATAGGTCGATTGGCAGTCTGCAGCCCGTACTCGGCAGAGATTTGGATCAGGTCCAAATCTCCACTCTTTCCTAGGCCCTCATCAACTCAGCTAATTACTGTTTCTTCAGCTTCAAGGCCTGCTTGGACAACAATGGCACCAAGTTCGGGAGCGTCCTAACATGTTCACGGTAGGCTTCATCGGGTTCAAAATATTCTCGGCCTTCAAGCAGACGCACCAACGGCGGACCTTGTCGCGCATTATTACGAACAGACCAACCTCGCGTAGTTCGGGAACGCAACGATGGTGGAGAAAAAAAAAATCGATTGGGTTAGAACGTTGTTTATGTGACACTTGCCCATATATATTTAACATTAGTAACAATGAATTCTGGTATCCCCTCTGCATGGGGGCCACCTGTTTTCTAATTCTGAGCTGATTTCATAGGTTTGTATTATATTCAGCTATCATTGCTATCGGAAGAAGGACCTTTTCTCCTGGGGTGCACGTGGGCAGCGCGAAAGCTCGCGCTGATGGCAACTGAGTGGTGGCCGGGTAATTTATCGGTGATAAGCAAAGTTCTTTCACCTAATTCACAGTCGCGCGCCTCGCAATCAGCTGGAACGGGTTGCGACACAAATGGCTTTGGTGTGCAAATACTTGTGGCCATCTCCGGCGCCGGATGAGTGCAGGGCGTGGTCAGCCTGGCTGCACGACCTATTTACTATCACGTAGAGCGTTACGAGCAAAGTCCCTTCCTATCAGGCGACCATGTGCAAATACAATCAGCATAGACCTAGTCTTCATTCAAGGAAGTGAACGAATGGGACCATGAAGGGAAATCTGACGTGTACAAACAATTGTCCCTTGACAAGTAGGCAAAAAGGAAGACGTGGTCCGGTCTTGTCGGTTCATTCAAGATATATGTCATGATATTATGTTCCTGTGTACTGCAATGCGGGTGACGTCTTAGGGTCCTTTTTGCAACCTAATAAGGCATGTTCGAAACCACATAGACGTCACTGGCGGGACCCTCTCCCACCACTACATATTTTCGTCACTGGTCCGATTTTCCTCCCAAGCGCATCGAACACACGAGCTCCACGAGGCCCGAGCCCTCCTTCCGGGTTTCAGCATCAAAGAAAATTTCTTCCTCGAGAGAATGACTTATCGGCCGACTCCTCTGCCCGACCGGTTCTGATCCAAGCCATCAAACGGTTGCCCTTGTTAAGTCAAGCATGATGCTTGCATCGCCACTTGTGCCAGCATGTACTACAGCCCAGATGAACGGCGGCCTGGTGGTTGGTGAATGACTTTATAACTCCTTCACGCGAGGCCTGAAGCCCTCGGCGCTGGACTTCCGAGTGCATGTATTTCCCGAGCAAAAAAGAAGAGGAATCCATCATTTTGTCCGAGGTCCCCAAATGTATTGAATCACTTGCGAGACTACTATCTGCCGCCAGCCCGGAGTTATCACCAAGAAGCTCGTTCGTTTGTTTGCTGTGGGAATACTAGCAGTATCTTTGGAGGAGGGAACAGCTCATTTAAACCCACCCTCGTAGTAATCTGTCACCCAGGGTGAGTGTATACAGCCCCAACAGAAGTGCATCGTCGAAATTGATTCGTGACAACCACGTGGACTAGTAGAAGACGCTTGAGAAGCTAGAGTGATGCATCCATAAAAGTTAGATGGGGAAAAGATTAGCCAGTGGGTTGGCACATGGAGCGGAAGACCCTAGGGGACTTCCGGTCTCGGAGATACCAAGTGCTGACCGAGTTGATTCTCGCATCCTCCTCACGCTCGTTTCTCCTTCTCTTTCATAAGGGTAGAAGCTCTCCGTATTTGGAACGGATCTACATGCTATAAGTGCTCGAACTCTTACAGTGTTACTAAAAGTTATAAACACAAGGAATAAAGGCGTCTGCATGGACTAGAATACACCCACGACAGAGCCGGGGAACAAACAAACCTTATTACATACAGGATACAAAAATCCTCTCAAGTCGACAACTAAAAGACTACATATTCTACAATATTCAAGGCAGAAAAAAACCCCCAAGTCATACAAGCACCGAATATTACACACAGCACAAATGGCACAGCGGTGGAAGTCAGCAATGGTATTCGAGAAATGAAGGATATTCCAAGTCCGAGAGTATAGGACACCCAGCAGAGACACAGTCACTAAAACCTCCGATCGAGATCCTGGGGTAACCGAGCAAAGTCCAGCGCTCTGGCATGAGTTGAACAGAAAAACCCCGGGGGGGGGGGGGGGGGGGGGGGGGGGGAAAGGGAAGCGGGACGCCTGCGTCTGACGGTTCAAAACAACCCTCGGGAATAGGTCGCTGATCCCTGCGAGAAGAGATCGTGTAGGAGTGTCCACAACCCGTCGCTCATGCCCTCTGGCTTTTCGAGCACTCGATGTCCATACCCAAGGATTTTTGTAGCAGCTTGCCGCTTGTGTCATGGCTCCACTCTATTATATATCTGATCGGAGGTGAGCTATCTGCCCCCCATATGCCGATGTTCGAGTGGTACACCCCGTGTATATGGTACTTGCCAATGCGAAGACGTCTTCATACATGTTGGGTACAGGGGCCTGTTCACCGCTGTATAGTAATTGAACAGCTTGTGTTGTCTTGCAAGTGATGGTTTTGTTCATGGGAGCCCTTGGGCTGGCGTGTGACCAAGTCATACAGACCCACCTGAAGAAACAAGAATTAACCGAGTTGATCAAGTAGTGGACGTTCGAAGCGTGTGCGATGTTGCTTGGGAGGAACTGAGCCGGTGACAAAAATACATAGGAACTGTAGCATGTGCATATAAGCTCATAGCTGACAAGAGGTCTCACCTCAGTCACTCGGCACATTGGCGAGTACTGGGGAGACCTAAATCTACTTATTACCATGGTAACTAGGTACACCCCGTCAGATGCCGGCAGCGACCTTGCTTGCGAAGTTTATTCGGATTGAGCCATAGACCCATTTCACGCCCAAGACACTGGCATTTCCAAGCAAGACTTCAGGCATGGTACTGTCGAATCAGTTAGTGCAACATATTGAATCAGGCTTCTTGCCATCAGGAGAACTACAGTTCAATGTACTGTCCAAAGACAGCAATTTCCAATAATCCCGGCATATGCCATCACGGACCGTACAAAGGGATGGTTTGCGACAACTGCTGAACGTTTAGGCCTAGTATGTGTTGTCATCGGACCAGACATGATGCGTGATGCTTGAGACCGATGCACATACAGGGATCCTAAGCATGGGACAAGTAGGCATGAAACAGTATTACCCTGAATGGCGTTGTGTATCCTATCACAATTGACTTGAGGCGGCTCCTGGCGGCCCTTAACTTGCTACGAATTGTAACTTTCCCACGTCCTGAATTATGACATTCCGGGGGACCCTGCAAGCAAGGTAATAATCACTCAGTGTCAACAAAGGAATGCCAAACAAATGGCGCGACAATGGCGAACAAGCGCCGAATGACGGCTATCGGTGAATAAGCAATGAAGTGTCCGTGAGCCTGATAGGAACGGGTGGTGGTAAAAGGAGAGAGTCCAGCCAATGACGTCCGGTTTCGAAAACGCCCGAGCCGTCGTCCTGCTGACAAATCTTTTACCTGCAAATGGACCACAAGCACGTTCCTCTCTTTTCCTCGTGTTCTTCATCGCTTCCACTTTGAACGAGATGTCTCGATCTCAGTACCCTGTCTCTCGGGTCGTTGTCTCTTCGCCTCAGGTTTACCCTCCAGCTCTCGATGTACAATCCTATGCACCACATCTCACAGCGACCTGGTCGCCCTTCATCAGTAGCCATGTACCAGTGTACTGACTCATCGACCTCATCGTTGGAGCGCTGGTTATCAAGTTCGTCGGACCCGACAATGTGTCCCCACTCGGTTGCCAGGGGGTGACCTAAGCAGGTAGAGTCTGCCACTGGAGTTTCGCGCTGACCGGCATACGGGTTTTTACCGGGCATTCAGGTGTTTGGATCGTCTACATTGGCGGACTCGGCTGCAGTCGGCTGATAGCGCAGAACGTCCGATTTTCTCTTGAATCCAGGGGAAGCGAGGGCCCCGGATAGCAAACGAACTTAGGGTGGGATGGTTTGGCAAGCATTACGGTTTGAGTCGTTTGGGGTGGCACTGAGAGGGAATCCCATGACATTTGGTCAGTTTGTCCGATACGCTTTTCTCGCCCAACTGCATCAGGGAAATTCCAATAGAACTGGAGCCCCAAAGGAAACTCTATCCAGGGACAGGCGGAGCTTCCTCGCAACTTGAAGAACCGTTCTCGTCCACACTTGCTGGAACTGAGGAGCGGTCATGTATCTGTATCCCGGAACGATCGCATGTGAGGAGGGGGGAACGGTCGGCGGGTTATATGCAGTGCGTTTTCTTTCTTTGACCCTATTCTTGTCTACTGATAAGAGAGACTTGGACAATTACTGCTACCGCTCGAGAGCCATGACCATGAAATTTTATGCCCTTACCCCGCGGGATATGACTATCTTCCTATACTCCTTAGTCCATCAATCCACGCATCCCTCCTCTCAACCTTTTTCCTACATGGACTCTCGATCTATATCGCAACTGGCACCGTCAACTCTGACCAGTGAGACTTCCTGTCCACGAACAGCTTCTGTAATCCAGGCGCAACCGGACGTACCCTGGACATATTCCGGCCTTCAAGCATCCATTCATGCATCTAACAAATTACGGAATGAATCGCCCTGTAAAAATAGGTTCTTGGAACACATGTCGCTCTGCCAGGGGCCCGTTCAAACGGGAAATTTTACTTAACTCACGTTGATGATTTGTTTTCTCACTCACCACAGGGCTGACCTCGTGCTCAAATAGGGTTATGCGTCGTTGTTGCAGGTGGACACTGGATTACACATGAGGCAGCGCAGCCGGGCCTTCATTGTAGCCGATGCTTCGAAACCCCAAAATGGGATTGTTTTCATCAATGCTGGTATGTTCTCCCTCGAATCCAAACTTGGGCACCCCCCTCGGGAAGTCAACATCGATGGGCGAACTTATGCGGGGGCGATTGAATCAATACCAACTGATTCTCTCTCGAATCAGATATTGCTATGGGTGACACTGATGTCCAAAGGTCCATCGCTTCCCAGCTGTCTACTCAATTCCCGGGCTATACACCAATGATAACATTGCCTTCGTTAGCACCTACCAGCATTCTGGTGTGGGCGGTTACCTCGAGAACCTGCTTCCCCAGGTTACTCCTCTCGGATACGTCAAGCAAACCGCGGATGCCATTGTCTCCGGTATCGTTTGTGCCGTGCAACGTGCCCACTCCAGCCTTGCTCCTGGATAACTGAGGCTTGGAGATACGACCGTTCCCCATGCTAATATCAATAGGTCCCCCACAGCTTACTTGGCCAATCCCGCATCCGAACGGGCCCGCTGCTCGAACACGAGGACCTGGTGTACCCGATGCATTCCATATTGCTTTGATTAACTTGTCTTTTTTCCTTTATCCTAATATCCTTATGGTCGCCAAGCCACGACAGTCAATCCCACGTGACACAGTTATAAATACAAACAAGTTTCGATGTGAACAACCGTCATGTCGTAAACTGCGAGGTGTTGCAACCGTACGCTCAAATTACCTACATCGGTCCCCAGTAATTGCAGGTAAAGTGAGTGATGAGGTCGAAGTCCTTTGAGAATTTGTGCAGAACCTCTTGTTCCATATTTTGGTGCTGTTTTCGAATTTGGATCCGAATCTCAAGGGGATCTACACCAATCAGCGCTTGTTTGTGACACTGGGGAGTTCCCCATTTAAGCCATTTGGGGACTTGGCTGAGCTGAACAGTAACCGGTAAAATAAGATATCGTCAACGTCTACTTCACTAGGGAGGTCAAGATCAACCTTAAGCTGATCGCTCTTACAAGGCCGCAAACGTAAATATCATCGCATCTTGCCGGCCAAACCGGCTCATTTCGCACAAGTCTCGGGAGGAATGCTTTCCCAAATTCAGTTCCCCTCTCGTTTTGTAAGAATAGTTTGGCCACTTCTGGCACCGGACGAGCGCAGGGCATGGGTAAAACTTGGCCACGCGACCTTTTATGGCATCAAGCAGAGCGTTGTGAGCAAATGCCCTCCCTATTGAAGGGCAAAGTCCTTCTACATTTCAATGCCTCACTGGATATGCGCCCATGTGCTTTACCGAATGCAATCAGCATAGACCTAGTCCTCATTCAAGGAAGTGAACAAATGGGACCATGAAGGGAAATCACCGGTCCAAAGATACTTGTCCATAGCTGTTAACATATACATAAGTATACATGGTCTGCTATGGTCAGTTGCCCCCCATTGTTCGCTGACATAATGTTGAAAGAGGTCCACCGTATATTCAAGTTTCTCATCCCGGAGATCTAACAGGATGAGAAATAGACACCACACGATATGTGGGCTCGCTGAGGGGGGATTGGAGGGGGAGTTGAAGAGCGCAACGAACTGAGGGGTGGCATGTTGCAGGTTGGTGCGGTGGCAATTCCCGAGGTGCCTTGGATTGCACCTGTGGCTGGCTTTCCTTTCCTTTCCTTCTGTTCCCATCCTTCTCTTCTTCCTCCTCCTCTTCCTCCTCCTCCTCCTCCTCCCCCCCTCCCGCCTCCACCCTCCCGCCTCCATCTCTCACTTATATCCTCTCAAAGTTACATATTCCCTCATCCTATCCCTCTTCTCCTGGTAATGCATATAAATTCACAAACAACACAATACACTAACACTCAAATGTACAGCAAACAATTTTGGACTGAGATACTTGGTACAACAAAAATGGCGTAAAATTGGTTCTTTCGACCCTCTTTATTTTTCTGGTCTTCTAGGGCTTTGGTCAGATCCGCTCAAATCACAGTAGCTGCAGAGCTCTTTACCTAGTTCTCGGGTGCTACACCGGCATTCTCACAACTCCAGCGTCAGCAGATCCACCCTGGTTCCCACCTGCGACAACCCCCTCCAGACCCATAGGTCGACATTCATTCGCGTGCCGTCCCTTGCCCTCACCGCCCCTCGTCGCGACAAACCTGCACTTTGCCCATGCGATTGCGCTATCTGCTCCACCTGCCGCATCCACACGATCACCGCCCTCTGCGTGTCGCCGACCGTAACGTAGCGGCTACCCACCCTTGGATCGACCACGATAGTCTCACCGAACCCCGTTATGATCGTCAGCCTCGCCACTGGAGGGTTTGTCGCTGGCCTCGCAATGTCCGCAAAATGCACCGTTCGGCCATTACGAGCGCCCCAGACATCCTCGCTCGCTGCTCCCCACAAGTGTCCCTCGTACGCTGGCATGTCGCTTACTACGGGTTCCGCAACCGGCCGCAGTGCCTCTCGGTGATCCAAGGTAAAGTCGATGACCCATGGCATCTCTTGAAGAAGCACGCCCGGCGACGTCTGGTTGCTATGATTCTCAGTGGCTGCCCTTTGAGCAATGCTGGGAGAGGTGCCGCCCGTGGCCGGTAATGGCATCGGTAACATTAATGGGGCAGGGGGGCAGTCGGTCCCCCCACCGGATTCGCCTTCGTACCGGATAGACATGGCGGGCCCTCTTCTATTCCTCTGCCATCCATGGAAGTATTGATTATCCATGTTACTCGTTGATATTGTTGATGTCACTCCTATAGATTCACACCTATCATTATCAGTGTTTTGGTTGAGCACAACTGCTCCAACTGCCCTCATACAGTATTAAGCGCTCACCATACACGTGTTGTCGGACGATACTGGTCAATGTTCGCGACTTTATGCCCCCAGTATCCGTTTGCGACTCTGCAATAGATGATATCAGTTCCTATGATCGCCAGCGATGTGCTTTGGGAACGTTGCCTTACCGTCCCTGGATGCGTGCGCTCGGGGGTCAATACCTGCACTCTTCGATATCTCTCGGTGTCGTGCAAGTTGTAGGCTGGTGGCGTAATCCGGCGTTGAAGCACCCCGAATATGGTGTCTGTTCACTGGCTAGGGTCTCTATAGGCAATCCCTTGGGCCCACTGGTGAAGACTGCAAACTGGATGGATGGCCCGTCGGACAGCTATAGAAAGAGCACGTGATCTGCTTTCTGCCTATTGCTATGAAGGACCACTATCTACTCGGGTGAAAACCCTCTGTATGCACGATTTCCTATGCACGGAGCTGAGGATTACGTTTTTAGTGCGCTCTCTCATAGTCCCCAGCGGGAGATCTGAGATAATCTTGTCCAAGAGTCGAGGGTCAGCGCCTGTCGTTGGTCTGCCCCGACCACGCGTAGCAGCTTGTAGCTGGTCTTACATTCCAATACATTCGTATGCTTACACAATCTGGTAACCAGTTGTCTGTGAGAAAGCGATTGGATCTCGACAAGGAGCATGCGTCTAGCCTAAGACAATAAGTGAATATTTGATGGATTGATTAGCCAGGTGAATACGACCACGGGAGGCTGATACTTGTCATTTTTTTCTACGATTTGTCTTGCGTTACCGTCTGTGGAGCGTTCATCATCACTCGCAAAGCCCCCGTCCGGGATCAGTGTACAGACTTCCCGGCTCCTGAAGTTGAATCATAAGTATCTCTATCACTTTAAAATAGATAGCTGTAGGATGCCAAACGTATAATGTGCTAGTACATGTCCTCGGGAAGACATAGCAAAAAAATCTCGAGTTTGAGATGGTTACCCAAGTCGAGGGGAAAACTCTGAATCGCTCGCTGTGGATTATTCCGGTCGAGTAAAGTGTCTCGTTCTTCGGTGCTATTCTGGTCCCTCTGAAGGCTCTCATCCGTTCCTACATCTCTACAGTTAATACTCACTGCTAGGTCTCCTGCCATATACACACTACACATCTCTTTCCGATGGAATTGCATCATCGATTCTCGCTAATATTCCCTGACGTAGATAAGTAAAGCTGTGTGGTCACTTATGAGACTACTATCGGCCGCCAGCCGGAGTTATCACCGAGAAGCTTGTTCGTTTGCTGTGGGAATATTTCTCGGTGTCTTTGGGAGGAGGGAAAAGCTCATTTAAACCCACCCTCATGGTAATTTGCCATCCAAGATAGGGTCACTGTGCATTCTTGACAACCGTGTAGACCGGTAGAAGACGCTTGAGGAGCTAGAGTGGTGCATCCATAAAGATTAGATGGAGAAAGGACTAGCCAGTGGGCCACCACATGGAACGGAAGATCCCAGGGAAGCTCCCAGTCACGGAGGTAGCAAGATCTGGACCGAGTTGATTCTCGCATCCCCCTCAGGCCCGTATCTCCTGTTTCATCAAGGCAGAAGCTTTCCGCATTTGGAATGAATCTATAGACCATGGGCGCTAGAACCCTTGCAATATCACTCAACATTGGAAACACAAGGAATAGAAGCGTCTGCATGGACAAGGATACACCTACGACAGAGACGGGGGTTAACCAATAAAACCATACTGTATACAGGATACACGAAAACTCTCAAGTCGACCAGTTAAAGTCTACACACTCTACAATATTCAAGAGAGAGAAAAACCAAGTCATACAAGAGCCAGATACTACAAGCAACATAAATAGAACAACGGTGGAAGTCAGCGATGGTATCCGAGAAATGAAAGATATTTTAAGTTTGAGAATATAGAACGTCCAGCAGGGCCATAGTCACTAAAACCTCCGATCAAGATCCTGGGGTAACCGAGCAAAAACCAGCGCTCTGGCATGAGTTGAACAGAAAACATCGGCCGGAAGGGGGGAGGGTTACACCACGAACCATCATCAGTCGGAGTCGGGGGACCTGCGTCTGATGGCACGAAACATCCTCGGAAACAGGCCACCAGGAGGCACACTTGGTAAGAGCTCACGTTTGATCTGGTGAGCCGTTGGAACAGGTCGCTGGTCCTGGGAGAAGAGATCGTGTAGGAGTGCCCACAACCCGTCGCTCATGCTCTCTGGCTTTTCCAGCACTCGATGTCCATAACCAAGGATTTTCGTAACGGCTTGCCGTTCGCGCCATGGCTCTGCCCCATTAAAGATCTGATCGGAATTAGCTATCTGACCACACCATGACCGATGTTTGAGTGGTACCCACCGTGTATATGGTACTGGCCAATGCGAAGACGTCTTCATGCATGTTGGGTTCACGAGGCTGTTCACCGCGGCAATGTAATCGAACAGCTTTGGTTGTTTTGCAAGTGATGGTTTTTGGTAGTTCATGGGAGTCCCTGATGTAGCGCGTGACCAGGTCATACAGACCCACATCGGTCAGGCAGGCAGACCCGTCGTCCTTGATCATGATGTTTCTCTGTGCAAGTCTTCAGTATTATTCAGCGACGGAGCCATAAGTAACGTACAAAGTGGATATTTCCATGGAAGATTTGGTGGTCGTGAAGGTGTTGAACGGCAGTACAAACTTGGGCCAGCTACGACGAGGATATCAGTTATGTGTTGCAAGTCGCCCAAACAAGGTTCTCACCCAGACAGTCTTCTCCGCCATCGTTGCGCTCGAGCACTGCGCGAGGAAGTCGTGCCGTTCGTAATAAGGTGTGACAAGGGGCCACGGTTGGTAGGTTAGTATGGGGGTTGATGAGGTTTGCGACTATGGCGAACTCGGCTCGGGATATGTTAGGATGGTCTTGTACTTGGTGCCATTCTCGTGTAAGCAACCCTAGAAGCTGAAGAAACAAGAATTAGCTGAGTTGATGAAGTAGCGGAGGTTCGAACCTGATCCAAGCCTCTGCGAGTCGCAGGGCACACGGCCGGGTTTTTCGATAGCTTGACCCTCAGATGGCCCCGGGGTTGGTCACGGACGACGTGATATTCCGAGGAATTGTACGCTGTGGACCACTCGGGCTCATGAGGAGAGGGTAGGGAGACAACAGTAGTGAGGGAACATTCATTGTGTGAGATATGTGGTTTCGGGGACTCTTGTTGGATTGGAGGGACTGCAAGCGGAAGATGTGGCCATTATATAGCGAGGGGCCATGAGGAGGCGAGGCCAGCCTCTGGGGCTCGATAAAGGGATAGGAAAGAACGAACGAGAGCCGGGGGAACGCAGAAACGCTGCAGTATCATTTCCTAACTATTTGGGAACGCTGTTGAACTGGTGGTGTTTAATAAAAGGGTCCGGAGTTAGAAAGAAAATAACACAAAACATCAACTCCAACCTAGCCAAACCCCAGGGCGGATAAATCCTGCAGGGGCCGGTTCTTACGGGGTGCCTATCGGTATTCTACTCGTAATCTGCGCTGGATGCATGAATGTAACACCCAAAAGCCACGGTCTCGGGGTGCGTCCAGTCTCGACTGTCTGTGGGCACCTCGCAGTATGTCGCCACTTCCCTCTCCTGTACCCAAGCCTCCAAGGTCGCCGAAGCGCTGATCCCCCACCAAATCCGTGGATTTAGCGTAGAAGTTGTACCCGACAAGCGAGGCGTACCGTCATCAACTAAGCGACGAAGTACTACTATCAGGACCTAAGAAAGAGTTTTCATCCACAGAAATGACACTTAATTCCCCTTCATCCTCACTGCCACCCATTCCTGCGCTTTCATCATCATCGGCGGCTTTGATACCTCCTGCGCCCAACAATGTCTCCAGCTCCTTAACACGCTTCTCCCAAGTTGCAATGTCCGCGAGTTTCATCTCAAGAGATTTGATCTCCCTGTCGATTTCCATCCTCTCCTCCGCAGTGCCGACTCGGGACAAAGTCCACTGTGCAGATCCATCTGGACCAAGATTAAGGGTAAGGAGCTGCTTGTGATACTTGCTCAGCGAAGGGCTGCGTAGAAGAGCTCTCGTGATCAGCCGAACGGCGCCAAAACTGCAGATAGTCAAACAGCCCAAACCTACCGAAGGGAAATTGTAATCAAAGTAACATTGATCGCCTTGAGGGACTCATACATCCTTCCTTCCACATCGCCGGATACAGCGCTTGTACACTCGTCGAGGATGGCATACTTGGGATGATGGTAAAAACACACGCGCCAGACTCATCTAACATCAATTGAGTGGAAGTCTTTGGATTAGATAATTCGCACTGACTCGTTGTTTCTCGCCACCGCTCAGAACATCTCGCCATTCTTTGCGAGTAAACCAGCCCCCCTCCCGCTCAGGCAAATACTTCAGGAAGACCTTTTCTAAAATATCTTCAAGTTCCTCCAAGGTCCGGCCGGATTTATGAACTCGGCATAGGTTTGTGGGTAGATGACTTGATCTAGGAGGCTGCCTGTCGTCATATACGCGCGCTGAGGCACCACAAACACGGATGGATGTGCGTGTGAGTGAGCATCCTGGGGACTGCGCAGGGGACGCTAATGGCCCCGGAGGGCGCCCACAATCCTGCAAGAACACGCGCAATGCTGGTCTTGCCAACGCCGTTGGAGCCTGTAATCATTAGATGCTCGCCCTCCCTGATGGTGAGAGACAAGTCCCGGACAAGAGCTGGTGCATTGCCTGCACATTCATCATACGATCGGTCAAGATAGATCAGAAAAGGAAAATCACAACGAAGGAAAAAAAATTGCACGGGTAGTTGGACTCAACCGTTTTTTTGGTATCACTACATCAACATTTTTATCTCAATGGCTCCTTCTGGACTAGAATCTCCTTCTGGCGCCCTCGGGAGGTTGGTGAAGGGTAGAGATGAGGTGTAGAGACGCTTGTCAGCCCTGCAAGCTCCAGCAGGGTCTTTGTAGGCATACATCAAGCGTCCGCCAGCATCGCCAAAGATAAGAGTAGTCGACGATTGGAGATTACCGCTAAGTTCCAAGGTTCAGATGTTTGGGGAGGCGAAAGAGATAAGAAAGTCATATACTTTCAGTCCTGCCTGCTACGGGCATCGTCTCTGATTTTGCTCTCTCGTGTTCACTCGGATCTGCTTGGATACCGAGTGATCGCTTTGTTCGGGTGAACAAGAACGGAACAGCGATCAAGCATATCCTGCAGCGGACCAAAGATACTTGATAACATAGTCTTCAGTCCCTCATAGGCGATGCGGATCTGAAAAGCGCAGCTGTTAGCAGGCGGAGGCGGAATGGCGATGGGGCAGCGTGCCTTGTAGATGGAGTCACATGTTTTAATAAGACGTAAATAAGCACTGGTGAGGATGGCTTTTTCGCGCCCGCCACCATCGTAGAATCTATGGAATAAGACCCATTGTAGCAAGCAAGAACAAGGGATACCAAATACAATGCACTGACTGCCACCTCTCGCTTTCTCTCTCTCCAATACGGCCAACGCCTCTTCTTGTATTCACCTTCAAGACGCGCCTCTACTGCTGCGAGCCGTCCAAAAGCGGGTGTTACAGCCTAGAGCCAAATTTAGCGCGCCTCATCGTCTGACGCCGAACAAGCCAACTCCACCGCAGGATTCGGACCGTTGCATAGTAATTCAAGAACAAGAGGAGCGTACCTCGCACTCCCAAAGACCTAGATAATTGGGAAGTGAAGAGAATAATATCCAATGATGGTTTGAGCAGGTTGCCGCTACACAATACCGGGTATCATCAGTATTGAGTTCGGTCTTCAAGAAGATGGCATAAGATGCGGTGCAGATGAAAAGCCGATGGCCATAAGGCAAGGGCACGTAATGCCTATGAGATGAAATTCGATCAGGAGAAACTCACTAAAGGCCGCTTAAACTTCCTGCCCATGCGTCCACATCCGCAGTGATATATTGGTCAACACCCTCCAACTTGCCTTCGAGTCCGACTTGGTAGTACCGGGCCTCTGGATATGATGAAAAGTAGAGATCGTGGATGTAGCGTGTGAGGCAAGTTCGAAGACGTAAATGAAGCACGGAATGCAAGTGGCGAATCTGGAATGAATGAAATGATGAGAACATGGAGTATACACCGAGCTAACCAGTCAAATAGGGACATATGGGCGCGTTCTTCTGGTGCACAATAAACATGCCCATACGGGATGATTTCGGTCCCGAGAATGGAGATGTCCTTGCTGGGTCTATGCCAGCTGCAGGGCCGGCGCAAACGTACCATCGAATTGGTGTATGTACTCGGAATTGCGAGTAAAAACCAAAGAACAAGGCCGGTTATAAAACCCTTGCCGTCCGCTTTCACCTGTGCGAGAGTTTGAGAGATCAGAGTACTGCGGCGGGGTATGTTCGTACCAGGTCGCGTACTATTCGGCCGTCAAGTCGGGCCACCATGACGCTGAGCACTGTTCTCAGGACTAGGAAGCCCGAGTGCATTATAACTATGCCTAGTTCTTTGTTGCGCCATAGTGTTGCAGAGGGGAAGAGAATACGAAACAAGATGGCCCGCAGTTGCCGCAGGAAGGCGGTATCAAGGTTTGGCTTGGTCTGAGTACTTGCAGAAAGAGGGGGGAAAGCCAACTTGTCTGTCGGATGTGCGGATGGAGCCGGAAGAGGGTCCTGTCAAGCGGAGGTAAGGTTCGACAATTCAAGATCCAAGCCGGTAGATGGAATGCCATTTCGTGCCAGGCGTTTCGTGCCGGCCAACAGTTGGGTATGGGCAAACCCTGCATCGAGCCACAGGCTGTCAACTGGTTTCTATGGCGCACAGAGGGCACCTCGTTGATTACTCGGGCCAAACCGGGCTTCCCTCTAGTGGGGGGTAAAAGTAGGTTTGGGTGTGGGCTCACCTTCTGTATACCTCCTTCGTATGGAACGAGCAAGAAGAGCCGGCCCCGTTCATCCTCCTCGTAGATTTGTTGTAACGCCTGTGTTAGTTGATCTTCAGAAAGCTCTTTCCCCTTTCCCTTCCCATGAGTTGAGGATTTGCTGAGCGCCGAACGCAAGATCCTGCCAGGAAGGGCGCGTAGAAGCAATGCAGTTCCGAGTACGATAAGCACAGTTCTCCTTGAGGGAGGATGGTTGGTGAAAGTGAGAGGCAATGGTCTTGAGAAGGCAGCCATGATATGCTACTAAGCTTGCTGACTCCCTCAGGGCGTTGTGGAGGAGAGAAGGAGATGGACGTCGATGAAGGCGAGTTTGCATGTGAAAGACTGGACATG